>SSNQ01034017.1:134983-172519 GCA_006942095.1 Nothobranchius kuhntae
GGGGGGGGGGGGGGGGGGGGGGGGGGGGGGGGGGGGGGGGGTTGGCGGAGAGAAGCGGCCTTGTCTTTGTTCTCTGCTAATTCAGAACGTCTACAGCCTGTCTTTCCTGCTTCTCCCCTACTGGTTAAAAGTCGAATTACAACTGTTGTGAACAACTCTCACACGCTGGTGTGGCTAGCGCTAACAATGAGCTAATGCTCACACCAGCCAACTGATACTAAATAGGCCACAGAGTAGAAGAAGAAGAAGAACAAGAAGAAGAACAAGAAGAAGAAGAAAAGATCATTTCTACAGCGTCTCTCAAGATAAAAATCACGAAGCGCTTCACAAAAACAAAAAATGTAAAAATATAAAAAAGAATTTAGAAAATTATTAAAAATATATTTTAAATGAGCAAAAAATAGACAACTGTGATTAAAAATGTAAAGAAAGACAGAGAGTGAATAGGAAAGAGGGAAATCAGTGGATCCTGAGGAAGTTGGAATAGGTGGGAGAGCAGAACAAGGAGAAGGTGATGAAGGTCACACCAAAACCAGCTTGAACAGGTGAGTCTTCAGCTGCTTTTTGAAGGAGACCACTGAGTCCACTGATCTCAGGCTCCGGGGGAGAGAGTTCCAGAGTCTGGGAGCCACAGCAGCAAATGATCTGTCACCTTTGGTCTTTAGCCTGGTGCTGCACAACCAGTAGGCTTTGATCACTGGACCTCAGGGACCAGTGTTGGGCAAGTTACCTCAAAACTGTAATGCATTTTTTATTACTTGTTACCCTCATTTTAAAGTAATTTATTACATTACAATATTACTGGTTTTAAAATGTAAGGCATTACACTACTTTTGCATTACTCTAAGTTACTTTCACCAAAACAACTTCAATATGAATCTGGTAATCTGACGCTCAGTGAGCTCATGACATATATGTGGAAACTGGAAAGTGATGTGGTGTCTGAGCTAGGATTGCTGTTAAAAACAGTCAGATATAATAACAGTGCTTTAAAAAGATTGTTTATTAAATAAAAGCAAAAACAATCTGTACTCTCAGCACGCTGCATCTTATATTAACTGAGCAGGGAGTGAAGTGATGGGGGCTCCAAGCCTATGTTTGCCTTGGTCCTCAAATGCCTTGATACAGTCCTGGATGTGGGACTCACTTCTGGGGTGATCTGATTATATCACATGTATAAATATTAAATGCTTATATATTATTGCTTTTAACTGGTACAAATGTGTATTGGGGATAAATCTACCTACTTTTTTTCTTTTCAAACACTTTGTTTGCTTGATTTTATTTGAAGAATTTCCTGCCCTTTCTCCCTCTAACCTTCCTGCATGCTGCATGTTTTCTCCGTCTTCCAGAAAATCTGTTTCCTAGATTTCCTACTTTCAAACTAATCAGCCAAAGGGATCTACCGCATGCAAAAAGTAAATAAATAAATAAAGAAATAAAAAAAATAAAAAAAAAGCTTAATATACACTGCGCTCCAGCAGCAATGAGTTGAAATCACCGGGGCACAGATTATGAACTCAGCTGAAAAGAAACGTAAAGTACCAGAGAATATGGGCTGATGTAAACGATCGCAAACGAATGACTGTTTTGGTGGAGCGATTTTCTTAATATAACAGCGGCCGCACGGAGGACGCAGCTGGAGTATTTGAGCCATCACCACTGTGTCTTCTCTGCTCATAGAATGCCCACAAAGCTGAGTCCATGAATGACGTCATATATGTAGATACTGGATCTTTTTCAGGCTTCCCACAATTTGAATTTTTAGGAAACCCACATCTTGATTCTGGGTTTAAAAATGCATTGTAATTACTGCGTTACTGACAACTGTACCGAGTAAATATTACCATTTTTTTCCCTGTAATGCCTTACATTACCACATTACAGCAAAAAGCAAGCATTACAGTAATTAATTACTTTTGTACTGCGTTACTCCCAACACTGTCAGGGACCTGCTGGGGGTGTAGGGACTCAGAAGATCACCAATGTAAGATGGTGCTTGTCCATGCAAGGCCCTATAGACCAGAACCAGGATCTTGAAATGAACCCTGAAGTTGACTGGCAGCCTGTGAAGCTGGAGGAGAAGCGGGGTGATGTGGGTGTGTTTGGAGGACTTGGTCAGAAGCTGAGCACAGACATTCTGAACCACCTGTAGACGGTTCAGGGAGGTTCTGCTCAGACACGTGAAAAGAGAGTTACAGTAGTCTAAGCGTGAGGAGATGAATGTGTGGATAACTGTCTCAAGTTCAGAGCGAGACAGAATGGGAATCAGCTTAGCAATGTTCCTGAGATGGAAGAAGGATGAGCGAACAAGATAACTGACATGAGAATCCAGGGTGAGAGCTGGGTCAAAGGTCACGCCAAGATTCCTGACAGAAGGTTTGGTGTGAGAAGAAAGCTGACCAAGAGAGTCTCTGACTTTGGGAACCAGCTTGTCTGGGGCACAGATGAGGATCTCAGTCTTATCTTCATTCAGCTGTAGAAAGCTCCCAGCCATCCAGGTTTTGATAGAGACTAAGCAGGTGTGTAACAGCTGCAGCTTAGACATCTCATAGGGCTTAAAGGAGATGTACAGTTGGATGTCATCTGCATAAAGATGGTAGGATATTCCTTTGAAGGAGCTCAGGATGTGCTGAAGAGGAAGCAGATAGAGGAGGAAGAGCAGAGGCCCCAACACAGAACCTTGTGGGACACCATGGGTAAGAGAGGTGGTGGAGGACCTAAACTTGGAGACGGCCACAGAAAAGGAGCGCTCAGATAGATAAGAGGAGAACCACTCCAGAGCAGTTCCTTTTAGGCCTACCCAGCCCAGAGTAAAATGATCCACACTGTTGTTGGACAATATAATATTAATACTTACAAGTCCAGTAGCAACAAAGCCAGGTCACCATCAGTTCATGATTTCGAAACCTGCTTTAGGTCCCTCAGACTTGTGTAAACCACACCAATGTTCGGTCTGGTTTTAGCTCTTTGCATCACCTCCTAAGACATTACTCTCTTACTTTTACCTCCAGGCTCCACCATGCCACAAGCAAAAATAGCAAACTTCTACTTCTTGTGCTTTATTGACGTTTGGCAAACTGAAAAAGCTAACTGCTAGCATTTATCTTAGCTACTGTTACAGTAAATAGCTTTTGCCATAAAGCAGGTAGAGACCTCCCATTGAGGTAGTTTTCGAAGGGCACTACTCAGCCTAAAAAAGCTCTGTACAGCGTGGGTTAATTCAGCTCACCTAAGTTGAGTTGTGTTTCCCTGCCAGGTCCGTGAAAGAAACTGGGTGTGCCCTTCATAGGTGCAGGAGGAAGAAGGGAGGGACCCGTGGCACTCATGAGGGGGTGAGACACACAATCTTTACTCCACACAAAAATAGCGTGAGGTGATCAGTAAACAGTGCGAGAGAATCTGTATGCTCTACAGAAACACAACTCAGCACAAAATTGGTGGTGTTGCTATACATTCTGCTCAATTTTATGGCCTATTGTCAGACTCTGAACTGGGAAATGGCTGCAGGCAATGAAGGCAGAAAACTCCCCTAGGGCCTCCTAGGGAAAATACAAACCGTGCTCTTGGATTAGGTGGTCTGACTGAGCTGCACTAGTTCAAGTTACTCTGAGTAGAGCCCTTCGAAAGCCAGCTTCAGTGTTCCTAATCGAACCACAAAACTGTTAAATGCAGTTTCTGATCAGCAGAGGGCCACAGAGTGCTGCCTCATGTAAAGTTGCTCAAGTTTCTGGCTCAAGAACCACTGAAACTAGTTTGAAAGCAATAACTTAAAGTGTTAAAATCTCTTTAATGTTGCTTTAAGTTATTAATAGTCCTATGGTCTATACAAATATGATAATGAAGATCTTTTTACTAAATCCAACTCACCTAAAGTGATTTTCGTAGTTTTGTTCTCGACAGTTTCAGTACCTTCCGGAATTAACCTTGTCAGGGCTCACTTTTAAGAACAAGTGTTTACAGAAGCAGTAGAGACCTAAGTGGCAGCACAAAAGTGTGCAAAAAGTGAGTTTTGCGTAACATGTCCCTTTTACTTCTCATGTGAGTTCAACATATTAATGTTGTTTTTGTTTGATTATGTGTAGATGAAGGTTAGTGTTCAATTTGTGCGACTTTCACCCATCATGAGACCACATGTCAGCTTAGCTTATTGACCCTTTGCAAGTGACGTCACGCCACTCATGAGACCGCCGCCTTTGCCAAGATGTACAGCAAAAAGACCGTTTACACCCATTGAAATTCAAGTGAAGGTAGTCAAAACAAGCCAATTTGTAGCCCTTTATCGCTTTTATTTAGTAGATTTGACAGTAAAATGATTTTAGCTTGCTGCGTGGTCGGCTGCACTAACAGACAAGAGTGTAAACTCAACTCGTTTTGTTTTTTTAATAACTTTGATGGGGACTGAGGATGGAGATGAACTGCAGCGATCAATCAAGTGGACTAGCAGCCCTCAGATTTGCAGTGAACCTGTTTTTACCGGGTAAGATTAACGTTAATTTATTTCACGAGGAAGACAGGGACAGGGATAAATGTGATGTGTTTGTTTATACTAGTTATTGATAATCTGATCTGATGGGTATTTCTCTACGGAGGCTGCGCTCTGTCCAGTGTAGTGAAAAGCGAGATAATTATTAACAATATTAAAGCTCCGATGTATGATTACGTGTGTTAAAATTACGTTGTTTATTTATAGGAGCGTCTGCGTTCAGAGATCTTCTCATTCCGGTGTGAGAGCAGCAGCTGAACCCGGTAACACCATCAGCAACAGAAGCTGGTAGGGATCCGGACTTTTTAAAAATCAGCTTTGGTGTTAAGTGAAACGCTGTTTATAACATAGTTATAAATCCAGAGGGGTGAATTTAGGCAAAGCCAGCAACATGTTTACATCGGTGAACAGCTGCAGAGAGAACGTAAGCTAACGTTGGTAAGCTAGTTAACATACTGCTCTCTATGATTCCCCGCTAGATGCGCTACTTCTTCTGATAAATGAACTGGGCAAGAACTAGTTGAAGGAATGCTGGAGGAGTTTTGTTTTTGTTTTGATCGCAAAAACAGTTTCAGGCTCTACTTTTCCCTTTGTTTAGTACTTGTGTCGCTCACTGTTTACATGCTATTGCCGTCCACCATGGTGGACCCACGTGATTAGGTAACGTCGGTGCAAAGGGTCAATAATAGAACAACACTTTAAATTGTTGTTAAAAGGGTCTAATTGCTATTGACTAATCAATAATACTAATGCATGCTAATCCAGATGAACGTTAATAATATTGTAATATCTTTATGTTTTAGCATCAATTGTGAATGTGCTTTTTTGGAAATGGGAGGAGGGGGTTACCGGTCCTAAAAACATAAAAAACTCATGAACCCAGTTGCTCAGCAACAAACGACAAGGAGCAACAACAACCACATGTCTAAATTTTGCATTTAGCAGTTGCAAAACTGGACACAAAAGCTGGTGGGGACAGAAATAAGCCTTTTGCATTAAAAGTGCATTCAGGCTCCGAGCGCCTGCTTTTAATGACACTGTTAAAATGCTAAAATTAGTTTGGGATGAATGCTAAATGTTAAAGAGAAACTTTGGGTTTGAAGCTTCATGCTAGAGTGAAAAAGTACATCCACACACACGTCCATTGTAATAGCTTTTAGGATGTCGTGTGAGATACAGGCCCCTCAGGAGCAGCAGGCATTAGACGCCCATTTAAAATGGATTCATAATTTTCAATTATTGTGAAAATGAGGTCTGAGCAACAATAAAAATATGGCTTTGCTAACATACAGGGAGATGCTTTACGGATGCTGGAGGGGGAATTCTTTCCCTGAACGCTCCGGATCACTCCACTGTGGATGTGGAGGCTTTATGTGGCGTCACACAGATAAAACAACCTACAGAGTTTAGTTAAAAGAGAGAAAAGGTCTTAGCAGGAGCAGAGATGGATGATGAATCACAAACCGAGTCATGATGGTGACCACTTTCTGTCTGGAGACAAGTGACAGCACGACCTGAACCGTTGAGTGATTGGCAGCAATATTTAATCCTCAAGGACGGGAAGCCCCAATCAGCTTAAAAAAAACTAATTATGTCAAGCCTCCTCTGGTTGATGATAAAGGATAATTACTTTTTTATTCCCCTTTCTAAGGCCTGGGTCCACTTTCTCAGAAGTGGCAATGCAACCCTTATAACCAACAGCTCTTGATTGATGAGGCCTCGCATTTCCCTTGTTCAAATGATTACCAATCACCGTTTCCCCTCGTTACAAAACACAGACACCTACAAATAAGATAATCCATCCATCCTTTTGAACTGCTACCAACAGGTGTGTTCATGACACTTAAAAAAGGAAAGCCCCCTCATTTGAGGGTTTTCATTTGGTATTTTATCTGACGCTTGCATCAGCAGCATGTCGAGACAGAACGCAATCACTGAGGAGAGAGAGAGATCTTCTTCATTTGTCCCTGGAAATAGACACATCCCCGTCCACAGTGACCACGTCTAATGATGGTGTCTGACACAGACAATACTCAGCCTTATCTATCCGTCTTTCCATGCTTGCATATAGAGGTAATGACGAATGAGACATCTGTGTCACATTTTTCATTTCCAGAACAAACAACACGGAGATCTGAAATAAATATAGAAAAAATAAGTCACCTGGAGGACATCAGCTGTCTTTTCTTTACAGTCACCAGGTCATTAGCATTAGCAACTCCACCACACAGTAGAACTCCTTCAGGCTTGAGTTATTTGTGGAAATAAAACATCAACGTTGCAAAGCAAACAGAGTCAGCGGTAGTGCAGCATAGCTGTCAGCCAATCAGAGGCGAGATTGTCGTAATGTCAGGAAATAAGCTGCTGTGTTCAGCTCAGCTCAGATCTGGCTCTTTTCTAGTTCCTGAAACAGGAGCGCGAGAGCTTTTTGCCCATACAGATTGACTCATAAGGCATTCATTTATACTAGAGAGCACTGCAAATGCGTTGAACAAATAAGTGAACTTGGTCTTTAAAAACACGCCCAGAACCCTCGATTCTGGTGATTACAAACACAGAACAAATACAGGAGAACAATTCTCTGTTCTGTTGGCTATTAAAATACTGTTTCAAATCATTTTCCTCAAAATTTCAACTTTAATCTTGAAAAAGGGAAACAAATCTTCCTCTTTTTTTAATTTGACACTGAGCAGAAAACACCCTGTTAAGATATCTAGTGTTGACTCAGTTAAACACGAGGGTAACCAGCACCTCTTCCTGCAGGATAATTACCTGTGATGGCCTTTAGTACCTCAGTTCACGACACCTCGGTAACTCGCTTATCCAGCTTGGCAGTAAATGAAACGAGCTCGCTCTCTCAGCTAAATTCCTCTGAGGCTACAGCGCGAGTGTATGGTGCACGTCCACGTCAGGTGCTGGTGACACCTGACAAATGCTGCGCTCCCTTTAAAACCTGGTTACCTGCACGTTGTCCAGTGACAGAAGCTATTTGCTGTTTAATGCCACCAAAATCTGATTATGTTATTCAGGGTGCAGTCTCGAGCCGACAGAGATGGATGAAGGTTATAAAGTGGGGCCTTGAACGAGCAGAGGATGTTTTATAAAAGGTTAGAAAAAACGTAAAAATACCAGAGTTCAAGGATGTGGTTAAACGTCTTCGTTCCCGAGGTTGGCAGAGTCGGGCTGAATCCAACCGTCATTTTCTCCCGAGAGATACAGATTATGATATTTATGTAAATCTGTCTGTTGTACCGCATCATGGCTTTTGTAAATTCTTATCAGGAGGAAGAAAAAGGAAGAAAAGAAAGCAGAAAAGAGCGATAGCTCGGCAGCTGAAAGGAGGGGTCTTCTCACTAGTGATGTACATCCACCAAAAGGAGGTAATTGAATCTGAACATAATAGGAGACAAATGACATCAGCGGGTCTGGCCCGGGGGAGGCTGAGTGAGCTATGAAGGCTCGGGAATATTCTGAGATATTTATTAGAGATTAATACGAGATAATTAAAGGCTAATAAAACTAACCATTACTATTTCAGAGTTTTTTTGTTGTGTGAACGTCTCCCCCCTCACCTCCACTCACTGAGCTGCGACTGTATCCATTTCTCCAAAGCACCAGTGGATCTCTTTCAGCTGTGTTTGCCAACACAGTTTACTGTGTGGGAAAAAGGGCCGATCCGATAATCACATTCCTCCTCTCGTTTTGTCCTCGAGCCATTCTTGGCTTCTGGAAGGGTCTTTTCAGAGAGCGGGAACTATTCTACCTCATCCTGAAAGGCTTCAAACCCACCACCCCTCAATGGCTGAGAACAGGACGGCTCAGGCTTTCACTTCGTAACACAATTAGCCTCCAGCTCCATGACTTTATCCACACACACCAATGGCCTTTTGCCATAAAAAACAGCACCAAGTCTTCCAACCCGGCCATCAGCTGAAACAGAGCCACCCTCCCCTTTTCCTCTGTAGAGCTGCTTTGTCCTTCAGCGACTAATGCATGTCATTTTTGAGTGAATGAAGAATGAAGGTTGTGAGCAAACACACTTCTTCAGCTCACACCAATGTTAGGAGTTTAAGACAGAAGATTTGTGTAGGAAAACAGTGAGAAAAGGAAAAATTTCCCTCAGAGAATTTCCCTCTGGGATTAATAAAGTATTTTTGAATCGAATTGAATTGAATTGAAATCGGATAGATAAGTATGGGATAAGTCCATCCATTCACCCACCCACTCATCCATCCATCCATCCATCCATCCATCCATCCATCCATCCAACCACGCACCCACTCATCCATCCATCCAACCACCCACCCACTCATCCATCCATCCAACCAACCACCCACCCACTCATCCATCCACTCATCTATCCACTCATTCATCCATCCACCCACTCATCCATCCACCCACCCACTCATCCATCCACCCACCCACTCATCCATCCATCCATCCATCCATCCACCCACCCACTCATCCATCCATCCATCCATCCACCCACCCACTCATCCATCCACCCACCCACTCATCCATCCACCCACCCACTCATCCATCCATCCATCCATCCATCCACCCACTCATCCATCCATCCACCCACTCATCCATCCATCCACCCACTCATCCATCCACCCACTCATCCATCCATCCATCCATCCACCCACTCATCCATCCATCCATCCACCCATCCATCCACCCACCCACCCATCCCTCCCTCCATCCATCCACCCACCCACTCATCCATCCAGCCAACCACCCACCCACTCATCCATCCACTCATCCATCCATCCATCCATCTATCCATCTACACCTGCTTGTTCATGCAGGGTCATGGGGTCAAAAGGATATAGAACACACACACACACACACACACACACACACACACACACACACACACACACACACACACACACACACACACACACACACACACACACACACACACACACACACAGAATAGCTACTGAAGGCACACCTAGGAGGGCCAGCAACTAGAGGCTTCACTCCACAAATGAGACAGGTTTGTATACAGGTAAAAAGCTGCGACCACCATCAGCTCCCTTGTATTCAGCGTGTGTGTGTGTGTGTGTGTGTGTGTGTGTGTGTGTGTGTGTGTGTGTGTGTGTGTGTGTGTGTGTGTGTGTGTGTGTGTGTGTGTGTGTGTGTGTGTGTGTGTGTGTGTGTGTGTGTGTGTGTGTGTGTGTGTGTGTGTGTTGGAGTTGGAGTTATGCCACTCTGGTTTGTTACTCTCAAAAATCTCTGTGGGAAAGGGTAACTGCTGTATTTAATAGCACCTTCCAGGGAGGAAGTCTAAAGATGACGTGCACTGACTGCGGTGACATTCAAGGTTATAAAATATCAGACAACTAATAAATGACTATTAAACATTTATTAATACCAAAAGGGCTGTCTTAATTTAAATTGGTTACATATAGTTTTAGTTAATGTTACAAGTTCGTTTATAAAAACTAAATAACACTTTGTGCTAAACACTGTTTGTGGCAAGGCTCAGTTATACTGCTACAAATATTTAGATTCAGATTCAGATTCATTTAGTAACTCCAACAACAAGTTGGTGGAATTTGTTTTCAGTAGAGCATGGCAGGCTCACATCTCTGTGTCTTCACACTACAGTCCACATTCAATGACAGGAACACATACACATTTCAGGTAAAGACTTGATTTAGTGACCGTACAGCTGCCAGGAAGAAACTGTTCCTGAATCTAACTGATTTGGTCGGTAGGGACCTGTACCGCCTTCCAGAAGGCAGCAATATAAACAGGTGGAATGCAGGGTGTGAAGGATCAGAGATGATTTTTCCCACCCATTGTATTTTATGTTTATGTTTATGATTTATTTATTTAGCAGATGTTTTATCCAATGCGACTTACAATTTATAACCTATAGGGCGTGTTGTGGTCTGTGGGGGAAACCGGAGTACCCGGAGCAAACCCACGCATGCATGGGGAGAACACGCAACTCCATGCAGAAAGGCTGCAGCCGAGTTTCGAACCTGCGACCTTCGTGCTGCGAGGCAACAGTGCTAACCACTGCGCCACCATGCAGCCCTTTGTCTAATGCGTCTTTCATTTAATGAGTCAATGGAAGGGAGGGTATGACCTGTAATTTTGGATGATTTATCTATTATACGTTGTAGTTTTTTTCGTGATTGTGAGTCCAAATTACCATACCAGGTATGTTTGTAAAACTGAAACAGGACATTGTGCCTGACTCTAATTTTTTTTTAGTTGTCTAAGGAAGAATAAACATTTATTTGCTTTTTTGTAAATTTGATCTGCGTGCTTTTTCCATTTAAGGTTATTATTGATGAGTGTATCAAGAAACCTGTATGACTCTGTGATTGTAATGGGTTGGTTGGAAATTGAGATGGGTATCTTGTGTGTGGGAGAGCGGAAAAAGTTGTCATGGTCTGTGTTTCTTTGTGTTCCTCTCGTGTCCCCTGGTCTTCAGCCCTCCAGATATTCCCTCTCAGGTCCTGTGTTCCTTCAGTCTCCCCACCATAATTTCCATAGGTCTATTATTCCAGTTTTGTGTGTGTGTGTGTGTGTGTGTGTGTGTGTGTGTGTGTTTGTGTGTGTGTGTGTGTGTGTGTGTGCGTGTGTGTGTGTGTGTGTCCTTTCCCAGTTAGGTCTGGTGTCCTCTCCTGCTCCTCCTCCCTGATTAGTTATCACTTTCACCTGGTTCTCTCCCCTCACACCTGCAGCTCATCATCCTCCCATTATGTCCCAGTGCATTTAAGCCCTGTCTTGTCTCAGTGTCTTGTCGGTCCATTGTGGTAATTCTGTCAGTCTTCGTTCATGATCTCTAGTATTACTTGTGCTTCTCGTGTCTCAGCGTTTTGATCTCTAGTTTTTGGTATTTGGACATCTTTGGACTTTGGCTCCCTGCCTTGGATTTATTCTTTTGTTTTATCCTTCAAAATAAAGGATTTTTTCTTTATATCATCACCTGCCTCGTGTCATCCTGGGTTCCTGCATTTTGGGTCCTACAAACTTCGCAATGTGACGAAAGTCAACTATGAGTTCCTGTGTTTTCAAAGTGTTGAGCTCTAGGTTAGTGTCTTGGCACCATGTGACTGTACGGCTAACCTGTTCCCGATAGTATAGTTAATTATTGTTAGTGATAAGACCAATGAAGGTGGTGTCATCTGCATATTTGAGGACAGAGATTGAGCTGTGAGAGTATACCAGTGAGTTTGTGTAGATGCAAATAAGCCAGGGAGAAAGAATACACCCCTGAGGGGCCCCTATGCTGAGCGTCAGAGGTTGGGACAGGAGTCTACCAATCCTGACTCTCTGAGTCCTATATGATAAAAAATTGTGTATCCAATGGCAAAGAGGGATGCCGATGTTCATATCCACGAGTTTGTTGAAGAGGTTGACAGGGTTGACGGTATTAAAGGCAGAGCTGCAGTTGATGAATTATGTCCGGGCGTGGGTGTGAGAGGATTCCAGATGTTGCATGATGCAATAAACGGCCAAGTTTATTGCATCATGCAACTGATCTGTTGGACTGGTAGGCAAACTGGTGGCTATCCATGAGGGGAGAAGTGAGCATTTTCATGTGATTTAGTATGATGTTATTATGAATAATAAATAGTTCATGGTTTACACTTTGTAATAGTTTGATACATGTGGATATTGATAATGCTGTGATCAATTATAACAATATGTGATAAAATATGTTTACACATGCTCTTTGTGGTTCTATGGTAGAAACTCAGTCTGAAATATTTATTATAGCAACTGTAGATAAATAGGCAAACAGATTTGGCTCACTATTTGGCAAGAAAACACACTTTTCTGTCTTTTAGCGCCCCTAATTAATGCATAATAAATGTTTATTATTGTCGTTGTCGTCGTCTTCCTCCGCTTATCCGGGTCCGGGTTGCGGAGGCAGCATCCCAACTAGGGAGCTCCAGACCGTCCTCTCCCCGGCCTTCTCCACCAGTTCCTCCGGCAGGACCCCAAGGCGTTCCCGGACCAGATTGGAGATGTAACCTCTCCAACGTGTCCTGGGTCGACCCGGGCGCCTCCTGCCGGCAGGACATGCCCGAAACACCTCCCCAGGGAGGAGTCCAGGAGGCATCCTGACCAGATGCCCAAACCACTTCAACTGACTCCTTTCGATCCGGAGGAGCAGCGGTTCTACTCCGAGTCCCTCCCGAATGTCCGAGCTCCTCACCCTATCTCTAAGGCTGAGCCCGGCCACCCTACGGAGGAAACTCTTTTTGGCCGCTTGTACTTGCAATCTCGTTCTTTCGGTCATTACCCAAAGCTCATGACCATAGGTGAGGATTGGGACGTAGATCGACCGGTAAATCGAGAGAGAGCCTGGCTTTCTGGCTCAGCTCCCTCTTCACCACGACAGATCGGCTCAGCGTCCGCATCACTGCAGATGCTGAACCGATCCGCCTGTCGATCTCCCGATCCCTCCTACCCTCACTCGTGAACAAGACCCCGACATACTTAAACTCCTCCACTTGAGGTAGGACCTCTCTCCCGACCCGGAAATGGCAAGTCACCCTCTCCCGGTCGAGAAATGTTTATTAACGGTTAATAAAATGTTACAGCTTAATAAAAAACATAAACTATATATTATTATTATTATTATTATTTTAAATGGCAGCAGGTGAAACTATTACAATAAGGACCATTCTCCCTTTAACATGACTCTTGTGACTCCTAAATCATGTTACATTATTAGATCACCAAATCATTATTCACTGCGCAATCAAAGAACAATGGGACATTAAATGAGGACAATAACTCTTAATTACAAACTCACTTAACAGAACACACGCTCACAAATTCATGAAACTCATAACATAACAATAAATGTCCAAAATCTGCATTTGGTTTGATGAATTTCCCTCATTGGTTTTAGCACGTCCCTTCAGGGTCCAAACCATCGACATAAATGTCCAAACCCACTTGTATGCTAATCGGCACACATGGTTTTCTGCCTTTAATGGAGGCTTTAATAATGCAAGAGCATTCCATATGATTCTGATTAATTCCAATGTGCAAATCATGGCCTGAGGCTTTCCTGTTCGGAACACTTCTTCTCACTCCAGGTAACCTGGGAAGGTCTTCCACAGCTGAATCCATAATTCTGAGGTGACTATAGATAAAGCTATTATCTCCCACATTTGATCCACCTCAATCCTCCCGCAATATTATATTTTCTAATTAAGGAATTTGCAGGAGAGAGTGCAGCCTCCTTTTGAGTGTTGCTCTCTTCACTTTGCCATCATTCCACCCATGCTTTCATCCCATTTTATTGTCCAATGCCTGTGCAGGGTTTTGTCTTATTCTGACATGCATTTATTTTTTTCTGTGTCCGTCTACGTCGCTCCTTCTGTTTATCTTTGCCCAACATTCTTATTCATTCAGGGGCAGCAACAGAACCCACAGGAAGCTGCAGAGGAGGTGGCACAGGTGGAGGATTCAGAGAAGGAAGAGCAGCAAAGTGAAATAGAAAGCCTTGCAGTTCAATTTGCAGTAATTCTGTTATCTGAGGAAGCCAGCGCCAGGTTACAGCAAAGAGTTTGCTCCTTCCTGTAGTCCCAGTGTCCAACACTCATGCTAAGTTCATGCCCCACTGTTGTCTGTGCATGTATGTGCAGGTGCAGCCACATGCACATCTGATTGTTCTGATTGTGCTGATTGTGTGTGTGTGTGTGTGTGTGTGTGTGTGTGTGTGTGTGTGTGTGTGTGTGTGTGTGTGTGTGTGTGTGTGTGTGGTNACACACACACACACACACACACACACACACACACACACTAAAACTAAACTACAATCTACCACATGGTTAACCTAAGGTTAAATACAAATCTTTGACCTGAATCTTTCAAAAACAAAAGTTTTAAAACATCAGGATATATAAGTTAAAACTGCACAAGTGAATAGATTCTTATCACCAAATAGACTTAAAACAACAAAGAGGAGTGGAATAAAATAAGCTAACATGCCTCCAGTGTGGCACTGTGGCAACTTTATATGATGATTGACTGGCATACTGTGCAGGGCTACACACACACACACACACACACACACACACACACACACACACACACACACACACACACACACACAGAATAGCTACTGAAGGCACACCTAGGAGGGCCAGCAACTAGAGGCTTCACTCCACAAATGAGACAGGTTTGTATACAGGTAAAAAGCTGCGACCACCATCAGCTCCCTTGTATTCAGCGTGTGTGTGTGTGTGTGTGTGTGTGTGTGTGTGTGTGTGTGTGTGTGTGTGTGTGTGTGTCGTGGCAGCAGAGCCACCCTTCAGAGCAAAGATCCCATCAGCAGTGAGGAGGCGGCAGAGTGACAGAAGTGGCAGCCATTAGTAGAAACAGCACTAGGTTGTCTTTTTAAAATGAGATGTCTATTTGGAGAAGAGACAGCAGAGGAGACTTCACCTCACACTCACCTCAGCAAACTTTGGATAATAGTTTTTGCCACAATATTTAAACTTTTGTTCAGCAGGGGCTGCACAGTGGTGCAGTGATTAGTGCTATTGCCTTGCAGCAAGGGTTCACATCCCAGTCTCTCTGCATGGAGTTTGCATGTTCTCCCTGTGTATGCATGGGTTCTCTCCAGGTACTCTGGCTTCCTCCCACTGTCCAAAAAAATGACTATCAGTTTAATTGGTTTTTCTAAATTGTCCTTAGGTGTGAGTGTGTGCGTGCTTGATGGTTTGTCCCGTGTGTCTCTGTGTTGCCCTGCAATGGACTGACAACCTGTCCAGGGTGTTCTCTGCCTGCTTGCAGACAGCTGGAGATAGACACCAGTGCTGCAGTTTTGGGAAGTTAGATGGTCACACAATGGTCACAATTGGATGTGCTGCGCCATGCCACGCCACTGAGCTCTTCTTGGAAAGTTGCGTGATTGTCACAACATCACGCGGGACTTGAGAACAGGAAGTGGGAAGTGACTACGTGATCAGACTTGCTGTCGTGTTTTGTGATACTCTAATTCATTCAAAATGGGTACGCACAGTTTTTATTAGAATATCTTAAGATCAACAGTCATTTAAATTTATTAAAACTGTGGCTGGGTGTGTGCAGTAAAGTCGTTCCACGTTGTAATATCTGTTGTAAAGTACTCCACAATGTTCTAAACAGCCGCAGCGCTTGAAATAGAACCGGCGCCTATCTTCAGCTCCTCGGCGTGGTGCTTCTGGGACGTGGTGCGGCGCTCCCCGTCTAGCCACTCTCATTACCTATACTGGCGTCTATTTAAAATGATGGCACGGCGCAGGCACAACTCGGCACGTCTATCTCCGGTGTGCCCTAGGCTTTAGAATTCCAAAAGTGCATCAGTGTGTTATGGGGGTGTTACGTACGTTCACCTACACAGCCACTAGATGGCCTCCGCTGCTCCCTCCTCATCCGGTTCCCTTCCCAGCTGTTCCAAATTAGTCATCACCTGGTCTGTGTTAAAAGCGGCTCTCCGGCATCCAGTCAATGGGAATGTCCAGGGTAGTGTAGACTCAGCTGAGTTTATACTATTCTCTTCTCCTCGTATCGCTTGTTTGGTAAACCACATAATGCTCATTCGTTTTCGGCAACACACTCATTTAGGAATAGATAATTTGGCTTCTCGACTTCGGACCGTCTTTGACTTTAGATCTCCCCAGAGCTTTCCTGCTTATCAGGAAAGCTCTTATTATTCTTGGTTGTTTAATCCCCACCCCCTTCTGGGGTGGTGTTTTCCGTTCTCCCCTTTTTGTATATAGCTCCTTCTTGTTTTGTATATATTGATAACATCCTTGTAAATACTCTTTTGTAATAAAATCCTTTGTTATTTTAGCGACATTGCACTTTGTTATTATTTCACCTGCACACCAATTTTATTAATCTCCTATCTTTATCTCTCCTAGAGAGCCGGGGTCGTAATAGGGGGTCTGCAACCAGGGCTTTTACGTCAGCTGATTTTTTAAAAAGCCGATTTTGTCATGATCCGCCCCAGCCTCCCTGACTGTGTCGCTCCTTCCGTAATTAGCCTTATTGTTCTCACCTGCCCCTCGTTAACCTGCCCATGTGTTCCCTGATTGTTCTGTGTATTTATACCTCCCTCTTTGTTCCTGTCGGTGTCGGATCATTGCGTTGTCTTCGTTGTCTTCGTTGTCTTCGTTGTGTTCGTGCTTGTGCTGCTACCATTAAATCCATTTTTATTTTTTCATCCGTGCCTGCTCTTCTGCCTCCTGAACCCTCCACCACACATGGTCTGCCATCTCCACCCACACCTCATGACAGAATGATCCGACCAACTGGACCTGTGGTGAGCTTACCATTCTGTTCTGAAGGATTTTTTTTTCTCCCCTTTCAGCGGAGAGAGATTCCGGCCTGGAGTTGTGTTTTTCGGCGCATCCTACCTGTTCTCGGGGTGGTCGAAGCCCTCTGGGAGATCCTGGCGCATCCTATTTGTCTTCGGGGTGGTCAGGGTCATTCTCCTCCTGCTGTTTTCGCCCCGTCCTGTTTTTCATGGAAGCTGCTGTTTTCTGGAGTTTTTTATGGAGGTAAAACCCCCTGCGCACGCCTGCGTTCTTCGGAGTGTCAGGGCTGGTCTCCCGCTCTGTGGCTGCTTCCCTTCACTCGAGCCTGCCTGTGGATCCAGTCGAGTCATGGTGTGCACCTGCTTAGGACTGTTTGCCGAGTACCTGCTACCGCTCCTGGTTTCCTCGCGTCGCTCCTGCTGTTCTTCTGCTTCCTGGTTCACACCTGCGGGGTCTGTGCCTGCAGGTCCTTCATGCTGTGGTCTCTACTGGGTCCCACGCCTGCTGCTGCAGTTCCTGCTGGTTCCCACGCCTGCTGCTGCAGTTCCTGCTGGGTTCCACGCCTGCTGCTGCAGTTACTACAGGGTCCCGTCCCGGCTGCTGCGGTTTGTCCTCCTGTCAAGTCAAGTGTTCCTGTCCAGTCAAGTGTTCTTGTCCAGTCAAGACAAGAGTTCCTGTCCAGTCAAGTCAAGTGTTCTTCTCCAGTCAAGTGTTCCTGTCCAGTCAAGTGTTCCTGTCCAGTCAAGTCAAGTGTTCTTGTGCAGTCAAGTGTTCTTCTCCAGTCAAGTGTTCCTGTCCAGTCAAGACAAGAGTTCCTGTCCAGTCAAGTCAAGTGTTCCTGTCCAGTCACGTCAAGTGTTCCTGTCCAGTCAAGTCAAGTGTTCGTGTTCCTGTCCAGTCAAGTCAAGTGTTCGTGTCCCTGGTCTCAAGTCCCTGTTCCTGGTCTAGTGTTCCTGCCAAGTCTTCGAGTCCTTGTTCTGTGTTTGAGTCAGGAATTCGAGTTCGTGTGTCCAAGTCCGAGTTTCCGGGTCCAAGCTCAAGAGACCCTCGTCAGTCAGAGTTGTGCCGCCTAACCGAGAGGCCCCTGCTCTGCAGCCCCGGACTGAGTTGCGTGTTTCCAGTTTTCGAGTGTCCTGTCGAGTTCCGGTGTCCCGTGCCCGCTGCTGTTGAATTCCAGAGACCAAGTTCCCATGTCCAGTCTTCCAGTTTCCTGAGTCATGTGTTCCTGAGTTCCAGTGTTTTCAGGGTCTCCTGTGTTGTGTGGCTTTGTGGGTGTCTGGTATCCGCCCCTTAAGGGGAGGGTACTGTCATGATTCGCCCCGGCCTCCCTGACTGTGTCGCTCCTTCCGTAATTAGCCTTATTGTTCTCACCTGCCCCTCGTTAACCTGCCCATGTGTTCCCTGATTGTTCTGTGTATTTATACCTCCCTCTTTGTTCCTGTCGGTGTCGGATCATTGCGTTGTCTTCGTTGTGTTCGTGCTTGTGCTGCTACCATTAAATCCATTTTTATTTTTTCATCCGTGCCTGCTCTTCTGCCTCCTGAACCCTCCACCACACATGGTCTGCCATCTCCACCCACACCTCATGACAGATTTCTGGATTCAACTTATTTAAAGATTTTACTACAACAAAGTCAAAACAAGTTCAATTAAATTTTTCTAAAGAAATAAATACAGGTATGGAAACAAAATAATCACACGTATTATTGTACCTTAAATTACCAGGCTTTAATGAGCTCAAGAACAAACAGCTTATTTATTTACCATAAGTTGTAATTATTATGAAAGAAAGCTGTTTAATTAACAAATAAATATTTAATGTGCATTTAGATCTAGTATGATATTACCAGCCATGGATGTTGTAATTGGAATGTTTTATTTTGCTTCTTTTTTAATAAGTTCATCTGTATTTATGATAGAATAAAGCAGCCCTCAGACACACAATAACATCCCCACTATGTTGTAAGTGGGGGGTAAAGTGAGCATTGTAGACTCAAAGGGGAGTCAAAGATGAGGAACAGAATTAGTCCACAGAGCTTGACCGCGCTGATCAATGTTTTGGAAAAGCTGCCAGCTGTGGAACGGGGATTATTGAAATCTTCTCAGGCGGGGATGTTTAAAATGTGAAAAGGGAGTGGTGCTGATGCTGTGGGCCGTTCTGTCTCCCTGTGTGTGCAGGAGTCACAGATAAGCACCAGCGCTGTGGATGGTGACGCTTCCACGGATGAGTATAACTGCTGCTTGCTCACCCTCACCCCATCACCGCTGTAGTTTGACAAGGAAGTGGAGCGCTAACAACTGCTTTTGTGTCAGATGTGCACGGATATGCATGCGGTGAGAGGAGGGAGGGCTGAAAAAGCTGGAAATGAGGTTGTGCAAGCTGTGACGGTGAACATTAATGGGGACAACAGCTGTGGAATTAATGCAGCACATCTGGGAGGACGGAGCAGAGACGCCTCTGAGAGGAAAGGATGAGGAGATTCAGTAGATGTATATAAGAAAGAGGGGATGTTCCATTTTCTCTTTCATTTGTCTCACTTGATGTGTCTCCTGTATTCTAACATCTGGTTCAAGTAATGGATGTTTTTAAAATTTGTGTCCTTGAGTCACAAGCTAACATATCCAGCACACACATTAGAGATGTGTGTGTGGTACAGTTGCGCTTACCCTCACTGGAATCAGTTTTAAAAAGTGCAAAAAGCTCTAGTCTAACTTGGAGAAAAACGAATGAATCTTAATTTTTCTTAAAATGCGGAAAAAACCTAGAAGTTGGGAGAATTGCCACAAGAAATAGAACAAAGATGCAGAAGAAAGCGCTGACGGGGGAACATCTTCCATACACGCAAGGAGGCATTGTTCTTTTTGAAAATAACCGGACTGGGTTTCATTTAGAATAAACAGGTGCACAATTACACACACACACACACACACACACACACACACACCACGATGAAGCGCTTTCTTGGTACCGCGATCAAACACACAGCCAGAGGGCAACCTAACAGGTCCACCCAGCCTCCCACCTCTTCTGCTCATCTTGCAGCTGTAACACCTTCATTGTGGCCTGCCTGCCTGCAACAGACATGTTCCCTGCATGCACTCACTCACACACACACATCTCATGAGACACTATGTGGGGAAATGTGTCTGTGCACCACAGACAGAACTCCTATAACAAGCTGTCATAGACCTGGAGGTCCACTCCTTAATAGCGAGAAACATGGAGAACAGGGCTGGAGGAGTTGAGGATTGTCAGAGAAACAAGACAACACTCTGAGGTATTGTCGTGTATCAGCGCTGCAAAAAAATAAAATAAAATAGGCCTTTTACCTGAGCTTTTCACCAAACGCTTACTAGACATGTTTTACCAAGAGCGAACATATAAGATGCAAATCATCTAATCACCAGAGAATTGAAAGATCACGTGTGATGTCGGCATTTCATGCATTTCCAAGCATCTAGAAAGGTGGAAGCATCTGTGCAAAGGTCTGTAGTTTATTTTCTGTTCTATTAACCTCAGACACAGAGATGTCACAGGTAATGATGTTTTTTTTTTTTTACAATTTAACCAACTGGAAATCTGCAAGTGTCTTTTATTTGAAAGTTACTGGATGTTTTACCCTGCTCACGTGCTTGACTTCCTGTCTGGCCTGATCTGAACCGCTGACCTTGATGTGTTCTAGAAGCATTGTGCGTAAAAAATGGCATCAGAGCGTAAATTCAGCGGAGCCACAGAGCACAACGCTTCTGGGTTGCATCCAGTGGAAACGCACCCAACGACTGTAGCTGCGTTTTCTGCTTCACCAACGTTACGTGATGCTTACACCTCCAACATTATACTATTATCTGAAAATAATCAGACACCACTACCATGAGAAAGTTTAACACAAAACCTTTAAAAGTTGAGACTTTAATCCATTTTGCAACTCAGTCATTTGGACTAGCCGTTAGCTCTTCAGTCCAGCTGAAACTCATTTTTATTTCTCCAAACTGAAGCTGTTCAGCTACAGCATTAAACTACTGAGAAAAACTATCAAATAATGTATGACCAACCTGCAAGGCACAGTTAAATCTCGAATGACGACACTGGCCAGCAGTTCTTACCTATTTTCTTTGATTTTTCTTTAATCAGCTTATTAACTGTTTGTGACAGGAGGCCCGACGAGCAGTACACGTGAAAAAGTGAGGAGACTAGACGTAAAACAAGCTGATATTCACACCTCAGACAGGGCAGAGGACAGGAATGGATGATCTTTCTCCTCTCCTGCTCCTATTGCCTCAGATATATGACACCATCAATCCCCGGCAGTGGAAGCCACAGTCAGAGGCAGAATAAATTAATCTGGAATAAATGGCCTCCTACTTGACATATAATCACAGATTAGCCCACGTGGGCTGGGAGTGATGTGCCAAGCTGGTGGGTTGTAAGGGTGGGCAAGGTGGAGAATTGGAGGAGATTAAGAGGGAGGAGGGGGAGTCGCCTACTGACCAGGAGAGGAAACCAGCACATATTTAAGGGTTGAATGGGAAAGTTGGGATGTACAATGTTATTGGCCGACCATTACCACCAACTGATGTTTCTGCACAAAGGCTCTGACTCAGAAGAAGAAGAAGAAGAAGAAAATATCATTTCTATAGCGCCTCTCAAGATAAAAATCACGAGGCGCTTCACAAAAACAAAAAAATGTAAAAATATAAAAAAGCATTTAGAAAATGTTTTAAAATATATTTAAGATGTGCAAAAATAGACAATTGTGATTAAAAAATGTTAAGAAAGAGAGAGAGAGAATAGGAAAGAGGGAAATCAGTGGATCCTGAGGAAGATGGAATAGGTGGGGAGAGCAGAATAAAGAGAGAGTGGTTGAAGAAGGTCATACAAAAGCCAGCTTGAACAAGTGAGTCTTCAGCTGCTTTTTAAAGGAGACCACTGAGTCCACTGATCTCAGGCTCAGGGGGAGAGAGTTCCAGAGTCTGGGGGCTACAGCAGCAAATGATCTGTCACCTTTGGTCTTTAGCCTGGTGCACTGCACAACCAGTAGGCTTTGATCACTGGACCTCAGGGACCTGCTGGTGTCATGATCCGCCCCAGCCTCCCTGAATGTGTCTCTCCTGCCCTGATTAGCCTAATTGTTCTCACCTGTCCCTGATTACTCTGCCCATGTGTTCCTGATTCCCTTGTGCATTTATACCTCCCTCCTGGTTGTTGTCTTTGTCGGTTCATTGTCGTTGTCCATGTTCGTTCGTCCTGTTGCTCCTGTCCTATAAAAAACAGCTTTTTATTTTTTACATCCGTCTGCCTGCTCATCTGCCTCTGGAACCCACCACCACACATGGTCTGCCACCTCCACCCGCAGAACATGACAGCTGGGGGTGTAGGGACTAAGAAGATCACCAATGTAAGATGGTGCTTGTCCATGTAAGGCCCTATAGACCAGAACCAGGATCTTGAAATGAACCCTGGAGTTAACTGGCAGCCAGTGAAGCTGGAGGAGAAGCGGGGTGATGTGAGTGTATTTGGAGGAGTTGGTCAGAAGCCGAGCACAGGCATTCTGAACCACCTGTAGACGGTTCAGGGAGGTTCTGCTCAGACACGTGAAAAGAGAGTTACAGTAGTCTAAGCATGAGGAGATGAAGGTGTGGATAACTGTCTCAAGTTCAGAGCGGGACAGAATGGGACTCAGCTTAGCAACGTTCCTGAGATGGAAGAAGGAAGAGCGAACAAGAGAACTGACATGAGAATCCAGGGTGAGAGCTGGGTCAAAGGTCATGCCAAGATTCCTGACAGAAGGTTTAGTGTGAGAAGCAAGCTGACCAAGAGAGTCTCTGACTTTGGGAACCAGCTTGTCTGGGGCACAGATGAGGATCTCAGTCTTATCTTCATTCAGCTGAAGAAAGCTCCCAGCCATCCAGGTTTTGATAGAGTCTAAGCAGGTGTGTACCAGCTGCAGCTTAGACATCTCATGGGGCTTGAAGGAGATGTACAGTTGGATGTCATCTGCATAAAGATGGTAGGAGATTCCTTTGAAGGAGCTCAGGATGTGCTGAAGAGGAAGCAGGTAGAGGAGGAAGAGCAGTGGCCACAGCACAGAACCTTGTGGGACACCATGGGTAAGAGAGGTGGTGGAGGACCTAAACTTGGAGACGGCCACAGAAAAGGAGCGCTCAGAAAGATAAGAGGAGAACCACTCCAGAACAGTTCCTGATAGGCCTGCCCAGTCTCTCAGCCTCTCCAGTAGCAGGTGATGGTCAACAGTGTCAAAGGCTGCAGTCAGGTCCAACAGGACCAGAACAGAACAGTCCCCTGCGTCACTGTGATTCAGAAGGTCATTAGAGACCCTAAGAAGAGCTGTTTCAGTAGAATGAGCTCTACGAAAACCAGACGCTATCATAGATGTTATGTTCATCAAGAGCAGCTGTGAGTTGTTTAGCCACAACCTTCTCCAAGATCTTGGAGATGAACGGAAGTTTAGAGATGGGTCTGAAGCTGCTATGGAGAGAGGGGTCGAGACTCGGTTTTTTAAGAAGCGGGTGGATTACAGCAATCTTAAAGTAAGCAGGGACCTGACCAGAAACCAGAGAAGCATTAATTAGAGAAAGCATGCTGGGACCGATGGACTGAAAAGCACTTTTAAACAAAGATGAGGGCAATATGTCGAGGGGGCATGCAGGGGTCTAGAGTTTACTAGTTTGGTTAACTCAGGCAAAGAAACAGGAGCAAAGCTATCTAGGATGAAGGGCCTGGTTGGAGTCAGGAGAGGCGGCGATAAGGCTGAAGGAGAGATGCTAGATCTAACCTTATTGACTTTGTCCACAAAGAAAGACAGAAAGTTCTCACAGTCTGCAACAGAGTGGATGGAGGCTGTAGGAGAGGCAGGAGAGACGGTGCTGCTGATGGTGTTAAACAGCACCTTGGGGTTCCCTTTGCTCTGGGACACCAGGTTGGAGAAATAGGAAACCCTAGCGTCTTTGACTGCAGAGTTAAAGGATGACAGAAGATCCTTTAGGTGCAGCAGATGGACGTGGAGATGGGTTTTCTTCCACAAGTGCTCAATTTTTCTGCATTGGCGCTTCAGGCTGCGAAGGCTGTCATTAAACCAGGGAGTAGGGTTCACTGCAGGAACTGATCTGGTTCTGACAGGACAGATGTTGTCCAGAATGGAGAGGCAGTGGTCGTTAAACTGAGAAGTTAAGGAATCTGGGTCATTATCAGAAGAACAGGGTGGATCAAAAGCAGCAGAAAAATTGCTAGCTGTGCTCTCATTAAGAAAACGAGAACTAACCATACGGAGAGCAGGAGGTGGGGACGCAGAAACTGACAAGTTAAAGAAAATGCAATGGTGATCTGAAATATAAACGTCCTCAGGACAAACACTGTCAGCATTTAGACTCAGGGTAAAAACAAGGTCTAGAGTGTGCCCCCTGGTGTGTGTGGGGCCAGAAACATGCTGGGTAAAGCTGAAGGTGTCCATAAGGCTGGAGAAATTCATGGCAAAGTGATCAGAGGGATCATCAACGTGGATGTTAAAATCACCAACAATCACCAGTCTGGACAGCTTCACAGTGGAGGATAGAAAGTCACTAAACTCCTGAAGGAAAGAACTGTTTGGACCAGGTGGACGATAGACCACAGCACAGTAGAACGGGTCCTTATGCCCAACTTTAATCAGCTGCAGTTCAAATGAAGCAAAGTGACCAGAGGTTGTAGAGCTACATGGAAGATGGTCTCTGAAAACAACAGCTAGGCCTCCCCCACGACCAGAACCCCGGGGCTGGCTAAGAAAAGAAAAACCACTCGGGCAGAGTTCAATCAGAGCAGAATAATCAGATGTTTGCTGCCAAACTTCAGTCAGAAACAGGAAATCCAGGTTTTTAGAGAGAATTAGATCATTGAGCAGGAAGGACTTATTATTAACAGAGCGGGTGTTCAATAGAGCCATGCTGAGTGAGGTGGAGAAATCAGAAACTACAGAAACAGCTGGAGTTAGTGGATGTAAATTAGCAGGGTTAGATCCACGGTGTTTATAAAAAACACTTATGGAGGGAACAGGAGGAGACACCACTGAGGAATGAGGATAAACCGACCTTAAAAAACTTGGATGGATGAACCGCGCGCCTGGCGGGAATGCGGAAGTGGAGCTCAAGTCGCCAAACAAAGGACAAGAAGCTAGAAGATCACGCTGATGTTTACTAGATAAACCACGCTTTAAGAGAAGTCTTATTCTCACCTGGATTCCTGCTCGTTTACCTCTTTTCCTCCGACGTTTTCCCGGGACCGGACAAACATAGCTGGAGGTGCGTAGCTCGTGATCGTCGTTTGAGCGTTTGAGCGTTTCAGCGCTTTGGGCTTCCTGACAGGGTTGCGGAAGGCGCTTTATAAATAAAGCTTTGATTGATTGATTGGTTTGGCTCCGGGCCAGTGCGCCGCTCAGGTAAACAAACAGGATGGTACGTCCTCGATGCATCTTGAGCGATCGTGAATGAACGGAAGGACTAAAGAGTCTGGTGATCATAGGAGATGTTAGCAGGGACACTACTGAAGAGGATCGCAGACAGGAGCAAGGTGGAAAAGAGGAGGTTAGTGGAGAAAAGTTTGAAAAAGTGGCCGGTGACTGTGGCTAAGCCAAGCACAGGCGCCATCTTGTTGCCGACCGGAAGCAGAAGCTCCAGCCTCAGTCTTCAGACTCAGTAAGTGGTGATAATGCACCATAAAGATAGATGCGGTAACGAGTATCCAGGACCTAGCCTTTTGGTTCCATTCCAGATCTCATGTCCAGAGGTGAGGGTTGAAATGTAGACAGACCAGAGCATTAAATCTGGCCTAGCTCCTTCTTTACCACAATAGATCAGAGTTTCTAATTACTGCACAAGAAGATCTGATCCATCAGTTCACCTCCATCCAGCTGTCACTCATTAACGAGTCACCAACATACTCAGACTCAACCCAAAGGAAGACCTGCACCATTTTCTGGACAAGAATGCTGTTAAATCGTAGCAAAAAGCCTGGTTTTGGTGAAATTGTGCAAATAATTTGGGGTTCATTCTTAGAAAGCCTGATGTAGTTTAACTCTGCTGCTTCATCGTCTTCCAAGTAGCATCCACAACATCCAGCAGAGCTTCTGTTTGAGTTTCTGCTTAGCCAAACACAATTAAGCTGAACGGAGAGATTCATCATGTTGATTTATCTCACACCTCTTGTAATGAAATTTTACCACACTCCCTTTTGAGTAAGTTGGCTTAAGGGGGAGGAGGGATAAAAAACTGAAGACACGGCGACCCCTCCGCACCTTCCGTTTCCTCTATTTAGATGACTGAATCGTACTGCTGTTCCTTTCATTTTTCTCAATTAAGTGTTTTGCCATTTGGACTGCTTCCCAGCTTCATGATCATTAAAACCTTTGCTTGTCAGAGGAGGGCTGAGGAGAAGGAGGAGGCGTGGTGGACGGCGGGGTGCGGATGGCACTTAATTTAATTTCACAACCGTCGGTGCTACCTGCCCTAATCGACAGACACAGAGAGAAAGTGCAGGGAGGGGCCTCTTGCAACACGGAGGGATAAATAATGACCATAAACACACCATTTGTCTGATGGGAGCTGCCAACATGACAAACTTTCATCGATGGCATGGGTCTGAGTGGCTTTGTCTTGATTTTCTCAAGTAATCAAATTCAAATTTTTTTTGTCACATACACATTCATACACAGTATGAAATGCAGTGAAATGCCTTAGTAGAAATCTCCAAAATGAACACTCGCCTGTGGAGAGACTTAGAAGAAAGAAAAATTTTACTTTGGCTAGAAGTCAGTGAGTGTACTTTATAAAAAGATGATGAAATGTTTGGGATTTCCCACAGGGATCAGGAGGATGAAAAGCTCAGAGTCCCACGCTCCTTGTGTTCCAATCAGAATCTTTTAACTCTTCCTGATGCTGCATCAACCAACGCGTAAACCTGTGGCTTGGCACGCCTTAGCAGTTCATTTAATACGTTCCAAGGGGCAAACTCCGCCTGCCAGAAGTGAAGCCAACCAGGAAGTGATGAAAACTCCTCCCTTATCCACTAAGAGCTGGCTCCAAAACAAAGAAATTCCTCATTCGGCAGGAATAAACATGGTTAAGACGGTTAAAAAAAGACTTTTTCTAGTTTACAGTCATGACAGCTCTGAGGGGGGTGACGTTTTTGTTATTCTTCTGTTTAGGTGTAAATAAATGCTTGAAATTACGAATTTTAATTTGATTAACAGGTAGGATGAGCCGTCAGAAATAGCGCTAGCGGCTAGCTCCTAGGAGCAGAGGCGGTTTTACCATTAGGCATAGGTAGGCGGCCGCCTGGGGCCCCCTTGTGTTGGGGGGCCTCCTAGCCCTGACCGCTGGCACCCCTCTGTTAATGCGCAATATTCTTATTAACAACCTGTGGCCGCAGACGGGATTGGACATGTGCACGTCTCATTACCATAATTCCTGAACCATTCAAGATATCATTAAAATTCCAAAAGTGCTGAAAATATTAAAAATGGGGCTTTCCGTGCATATACAATACATTACGGTAGCCACCGGGATTTCCTGTCTTGAGCGCAATGAATCACAACACAGATTCAGAGACGTGCTGAGTTTGTCATCCAAAATGCTCAGTTTTATAACTTTTGAATGGCTGATCAGATTCAAATAGTTCCAAAAGTTCCTAAAAGTACATAAAAGCAGCTTTCCAACGATCTATAGCATGAAGCAATCAGAGTTAGGGAAAATATCGCTACGAGGGGAAATCCTGCTGTACAGCCTGATTGAAACGGAGCGCAGCGCCACGGTGAAAGCGGATAACGGAACGGGGAAGCTTATCAGCATAAAAAAACAGCATGAAATTAAGGAAGTGCCTCAAAGAAAATCAACACGATCTATTAGGTGTCCCAGAAGGCTTATATCTGAAGACGGTGACCACGAAGAAGGACGGATCTCCGGTGAACCGGGGTATGAATGATTGTTCCGTCTTTATATTTTATTTTTTTATTTGAACAACCCTCAACTATTTGCTAATTGTAAGATTCAGCTTCATTCCAGCATTATTTATCTTTACCATAAATAATTATTTTTGCTAAAACAAAAGTTTTTGGTATAGCAGCGCACGGTGTGCCAGAGAAGCACCCCATGGTAGTGTGAGGTGTGCAGAGTGGGACTCTGCCTGCAGCTGGAGAGAAACTGCTTCAAGGCCTACCACATCAAATAAAAACGTCTGAAAGTTTACAAAAATAAATGGTCTTAAAAACTGCTAAAAAAGATATCAAGGTTCAAACTAATTTAAGAATAGATGCATTTCAGTTCAAAGTTTAAATTGTTTGCCCAGTAATTTTGAAGTTCCTGTTCAGTAATAAATGTAAAAAATTCAAATCCGTTTTTTTGCTTTTTTCACTTTTAAACAGATTTTTTAAAGGCTTTAATAGAAATAAATTCTAAATACAAACCATACACTAAAAGCTGAGGTTGTTCTGAAAAAAGGAGAAGAGTTACACACACTTTGCGATTTTTATTACAATTTTACAGCCATAAGATTAAAAAAATACCAGGCGGCCCTGTTATAATTATGGTCATAAGAGGGTTATTAAGACTGCGATGCACAAACAGGAAGTGATTGGTAGTCATTCCACTCCAATCCAGTTGGTGGCGGTAATGCACCAAATTGTTGTTTGCCAAGTGCCATAAGACCACAAATAATAATAAGAAGAGAGGCAGGGGCGTTCGTAACAAACCCAAAGCGATAGTCAAAACATTAAGCATGAAATTGAGTTATCCTAGTGGCTCCAATAAGAGAAAGAAGCAGCATGCTTCATAAAAGCTTTTATTTTCACTGAAAGTGACGTCGTTTTTCGCTGTAAACATCAAAAGGAAGCAGAAAGGAAAGACAATGGAAAATGTTTCAAGGGAGGAAAACATAGACCAAAATGGAAAGTAGAAAAAAAATAGCTAAGGCTAAAGCACAGGAGCACTGACAGCAAAAAGAAAGCAGAGCAAATATTGAAGGCACTCAAAGGGAGAGAAAAGCAGGAAAAAAGAGGAGGTCTAATAAAAAGTGAAAATAACTCATGTCAGAAGAGGGGAGAGTTTTGCTAATCCAGTTAAAGGTCAGATTGTAGAAAATTTAGTGTAAGGGGCCCCATGTCTGTGTTCGCCTTGGGCCCCCAAATTGCTAAATCCGCCCCTGCCTAGGAGGGCCTAAACCTTGGCCTCGCGTTAATAGATGTTCAGTCATTTAAACTCTCTGAACTTAAGTCGTGTCCTCTGTGTGTTCATGTTCGGATGTTAATCATAGAATTATTGGACAAAGAGGGCAAGCTGTGGTACTGATAGCACAGACACTAACTTTTGCTTGGTCAAAAAAGAGCTGAATTATGAGGAGTTCCAGCAACCGCAGCAGAGTTCTGCCACCAGCTGCACACTCCACTGCGGTCAGAGGCCCACCTCAGCCGCGGCCCCGTGGATCTCTGACCACTGCTGAGGAGCGAAGCGTGGGTTCACATGGCCCGGGCGTTTTTGACTCAATCATCAAAAAGCCTAATTTGTTTTCTATTAGAAATTGAACCCATAGGAGAAGTGTTTTATTTGCAGACCAAATTTAACTGTTCAGGAGATGATCAGCTGCGAGTCGCATGTTTGAGTTGTGTTCAGGAAAGCGAATGGAAGTCTTTGATGACACTAACAAGGTTCCTGAGTAGACAACATCATCTCTCTGCCCCTCTTCAGATCAGGACTAGCTTGTCATCGAGGTCCGTCTCCCTGCAGCCGCCAGCCCACCGATTTATAGTTTCACTCCACTGCTCTCTTTCCATCGTCCCTGGATGAAGATACGTCAGCGTTATGTTGCTCACAACGTGGATTGACTATTAATAGATGCCATGTACACAAACACATCAGCACTCAACAGTGTCCTCTCAAGGTTTGATTAATTTGCCTCGTAACGCATGTGAACAGAGCTATCACTGGCATCCAGATGTTGCCTACCTCCTTTGTCTGTGCACACACCCCTGCAGCACACACACCTTAAGGTACACATCTGTTTTCATGCAGTCCTCCTGCCTTGAGTGATCGAGGATGCGACTTGGTGCGAAGACTGTTCTTTTGCTTTTAGTAGCGTCCTTTGAGCTGTAACAGTCAACTCCACATCAAAAGGAAGAGGCGCGCTTTGTAGGAGCTCACAGAGATTGCGATGATAAGGTAAAAGTGGCCGTCACAGGGAAAGAGATGCAACACGTAAACACACTCAAACAGAAATGCACACCTTCCTCTCCAGTGTAATCACCACTCAGAGAAAACAGCAACAGCCTTAACAAGCAGAACATAAAACATCTCCAGCAGCAGGAGGGAAGGCTGAATCCAATTCTCTCCCCCTGCTCTCTCACAAACACAACCAGGGTGAGGTCCTCTACTTCTGACCCTGCTCTTATCACAGGGACACCCCACCACAATCCCATCTCCCATCCTTTACTAAATCCCACACCAGGGAGGGATTGGGATTCAGGAACAGAAGCAGGTTACAGAGGAACACCGGGATGGGAAAGATAAAGAACAGGGAGGGATAATAGATTGAAGCCAGTGGGAATACTGATCCGGAAGATTACAACCATCTTTGGGATACTGGACAGCCGTGAAGTCATTTATCAGTGGAGTCCTTTTGTTTGGTGTCTTTATGGAAAGTAAACTTTTGTACAAAATCCTGATAATCCTCATGTTTGCAATTTGGTTCTTTTTCTCAATAAATATTGTATTGTTGCTTTTCAAGACTACAAACAGCATAGTATGCATATGAAAACACACACAAAAACTACATTAAAGGTGCATTATGTAGGCATTAATTACAAGCGCCATCCTGTGGTCAAATTTGGTTACTGCAACCAATTTAAACAACTCTGGAGCTTTTTCTCAGATGTTGTCAAATTACAATTGTCGACGCTGCAGTATTAGCTCGCAGGACAAACGTCACCCCCGCACTCACTGATGGTAATAGCAGTTATGACCCTCCTTTCTCTGTTTTGAAAGGGGGAAAACTGACAATCCTTGCAGCCAGCTGGATATGAAATATGTCTCAGTATAACCTTAGCTCAAATGCAATAAAGTCTGTAACAGCTGTGCTTAATAGCAAAATAAATAAATAAAAACATAACATTTAGAGTAAGCTGTCCACTGTAGTGACCATTATGCATGAAAGTATTAATTGAGTCATTCCTTTAAAGTTGTCTGAATTTTTTAATTAAACATAAGTATGATGCTTTGATATACACTAATAACGACTGAGATATGGGGAGAAGACCTTAACAAAGTTGTAACACGGCAGCACGAGAAGAAACCAACATCTGCTGATGCACTGTTACACAAATGTCCACACACGTGTGTGTGCATGTTCCCTTGGGGTGTTTGTATTTCTGAAGCGTATGTGTTCCTGTTTTCACCAGACTGAATTAATAGGGCTCTGTAATCTCAACAAGCAGCTTCAGACTGGTTATCTGAAGAAAACAAACATGCACTGTTCAGTGTTTAACATAGATTATAACCTGAGTTTTTTTTTCTCAAACTTAGATAACGCAACACAAGACAATCAAAGGATAAAGTGTTTTTACTGGAAAAATGACTGATATGATGCTGAAAATTCTTCTTTCGTTTTCTTTTGAGTCTCCTGAATGAGATTTATAATCCATAATGTTTGAACATTTTAGACTAAATTTTGTGTGGGATGTTTGACAAGGAAGAGGAGGACAAGGCCTGCAAGCTGTGGATCTGGTATTCATTCAAATCCTGGATATTCCCAAAACTTCCTGAAATGTTACAAGTGTGCTTTAACCTTCTTTGTTGTTTTCCACTCGTATAACAAAGACATCAGCAGCACTGCATTTGCAGTAGCTTGGGCTAGCATTAGAAGCATCGCCAGCTAGCAATAGCAGTAGCTCGAGCTAGCACTGTTCTACGGTTAGCTAAGGTGACCATACGTCCTCTTTCCCCCGGACCTGTCCACTTTTCACTCTCTGACCGGGCCGTCCGGGGTGGGGGTGGGGTGGGGGGGTTCCTACATTGATCAAAATGTCCAGTTTTTCATCCAGGAGCAGGGATCTAGTTATGGGGGGGGGGCTAGATATCTTTCAGGGAAAGATCCAGTTTCTGCCTATATCACAGTATTTATGGACTCTCAGCGTAGCGTGATTCTGTTGAGCGGAGAGGACGCGGAGCGCTGATCGTTGGTGCGCCCGCTGCATCCGGCGCACGATACATTCTCAAGTTGGCGCAGCAAAACATTATTATTAACACATGATCGTTCATATCCGTTTATATTCTCGGGTATTCTGTCTTTTAATCGTTCCTGACGCGCTCCGCTCATCGTGTGCTGCAGTGATTTCACCTCACTGATGCAGCATCGAAACACACACTCCACTTTGCGGTCAGGAGATCCCTTTGATCTGCTCAAAAGTAACTGATGAGGTGAAAAAGTAAATCCAGGCAGCAGTTTTTCTGGAGAATTTAGAGGAGATGCAGGAAGATGAGAGACAGAGAGGACAGAAAAATAGTTAAATAAAAACAAGAAAACAAAACAAAGTGTTAAAAAGTAAAATGTAGGTATAGCTTCATCTCCAGTACATGTTTTTACCTGTATAACGCAATAAGTTATACACATGTAATATTTATACATCTGATACAATTCAGATCACCTTCAAAAATTTGTCACACACCCAGGGCCGTTTCAAGGCATTGTGGGGGGCAAGGCAAAACAGACTCTTGTGTGATTTTTTTTCAAACATACATTAATGGGAGATTGTGTGCTTTGCTGTACCAGATCTCTACCAATAAAGTGAAATGAACAAGTGAATTTCCCCACTGTGGGATCAATAAAGCAATTATTATCCTTGCCATAATGGAGCAGCCCCACTGCCCATGTGTTACTTTTGCCAGTGACTTAAAAAAAAGTCTAGTTGACCTCAGACTTGTTATAAATACATTGTTTGATTTAGGGGTATAAGAGTGAATGCTTTCACCTAGCTTCCCATCCTCAACTCCTGCATAGTAAATCAAATGTTAGGGTTGCATTTCATTCCCCTATTGACCCTTTGCACCTACGTCACCTAATCACGTGGGTCCGCCATACTAGACGGCAAAAGCATGTCAACAGTGAGCGACACGAGTACTAAACAAAGGGAAAAGTAAAGCCTGAAATTGTTTGTGCAGTCTTTAGCATTCCTTCTACTAGTTCAAGCTCATGTTCAGTTATCAGAAGAAGTAGCGCACTTAAGCCTGATTTATGCTTCTCCGTCTGCGTCAGTGCGGAGACACGCAACGCCATTATCCGTCCTTGCGTACGGCTCTGGCAGGCACGCAAGTACGTACGGAGTCGAGCCCACTTTTTTAAACATCCGTCGAACGAGACGGATTACGCAAGCTTGTGATTGGTCAGAACACCGCTGTTGTTTACAGCGCCGCCATTGCAAAGAGAGCCGAGGATAACTAGCGGCAGACACGGAGAAGCTTGAAGAATACCTCACGAAAAAAAACTCTAAAAACATGAACGTTTAATTCTCCCGTGACTGGAGGAGTGAAAAGATGCGCAGCAAGCGTTTTATTTGTGGATGGAAATGACAGGAAACGTGGGTTTAGAGGTGGGGAGCGCACGAAGAGGTGGGAGAATGAGAGACAAATATGTCCGTGTTAAAAGTCTCTTATATACACAAAAAACACAATATAAACACACTATCTTGGACCGATTCATGACAGGATACCACAGAACAGCGCTACGCCCTCTGTTGTCCTGCCGGGCAATTGCTTTGCAACCCTCTTCAGGAGACGGAGAAGTATGAGAGCAAAATGCTTCCATCAATCCGTGCGTGTCTGTCCCTTGCGGAGCTGACGGAGAAGCATGAATCAGGCTTTAGATGGGGCTCACAGACAGCGGTATTTACAAAAGTTAAGTGTTATTAACTAGCTTGCGAACGTTAGCTTAAGTTCGTTCTACAGCCATTTATCGAAATAAGTTGCAGACTTTGCCTAAATTCACTCGACTGGATTTATAACAATATGTTATGAACAGCGTTTCACTTTACACCGAAGCTGATTTTTAAAAAGTCCGGATCCCTACTAGTTTTTGTTGCTGGTGGTGTCACCGGGTTCAGCTGCTGCTCTCACACCAGGATGAGAAGATCTCTGAACGGCGACGCTCGTACTACATAAATAACGTAGTTTTAACACACGTGATCATACATTGGAGTAGTAATACTGTAAATAATAATCTCGCATTTCACTACAGTGGACGGTACCACTGTCTCCGGTACTGTGCGTCCTCAATGGTGAAATATCCATCCATCAGAACGCATCACATTTGCCCTTTTTCTTCCTCATGAAATAAATAAACGTTAATCTTACCCGGTTAAAATCACGTTCACTGTAAACCTGAGGGCCGCTAGTCCGTTTGATTGATCGTCCTCAGTCTCGATCAACGTTATTTGAAAAAAAAAAACGAGTTGACTTTACATCCTTGTCTGTTAGTGCAGCCAGCCACACAGCAAGTAGTTGCCATTTTACTGTGAAATCAACTAAATAAAAGCGATAAAATGCTACAGGCGGGCTTGTTTTGACTAGCTTCACCGGACGTGTGTACACGGTCTTTTTGCTGTCCATCATGGTGAACGGGGTGGTCCCATGAGTGGCGTGACATCATGTGCAAAGGGTCAATATCTGCATCATCTGTTGCCATTCCTTTGACACACCTTCCAGTCCTTCTCCCCATGTTAGGAAGGTGCCTGATCTTAGTGTTTCTCTTACAGATTTACAGAACCCTTAAGTTTTATTATGGACAAAATTAAAATGAAAGATGGCATATTTGTGAATGATAAACCTGATTTACTAATAGAAAACATGAAACGTTGCACATAGGGGCTTTAATTCACAACACTTGGATGATCTTTATAGTTTCTGTCGGTGACAAAGCACAGTGTTTTTAATAAAATGCACATACTGACGTTACTGGAAAAGATTATCAGATGCTGATCTTAGTGTTTATCTGTGTTTTTATAGATCTCAGCACTGGGTGTTGGAGGACAGAGCAGATGAACTGGAAGGATGTGAATGGGAACAAGAGTTTCAATGATTTGCAGAGCAGCTGTTTGTTGGTCAGTAAGTGCAATATAATACAGATAACTGGAGTATTTCCCTTTTCCAGCAGGACATCTTTGTGCCACGTCCAAGTATACATGCAGGAAGTATTCACAGTCCATCACTTTTCCCATTACTTTTATGTTTTTCCCAAACTGGATAATTCGTGTTATGTTCAGTCTTCTGCACACATCCCAGATCTAAACTGAGAAATTACCAGTTTTGGATGTGCTCAGATCCAGCTTATTGCCCTCACACCTTTCACCTCAGATTCTGGGTCTTATAAGTTGATTCTTTGTTTCCTTTCAACAGAAGCAGTCTGGAACAACCATACAGCTGATACTGAGATGTTCCTGTGCTGGATCAGTCTCGCGTCTGACCGTGGAGGTGGCTGGAAAGGCCGCTCAACAGCCAAAGAGGCCATTTCTAAGGTACGTTTTACAAGATCCACAAATAAAATGTGTTAAAATCACTTTGCAGTTTTTGATAACTTGTCTTACATATTCAATGTGAATGTCTATAAAAACAAATCTGTATAGCTGAGCTACTCGATGAAGTGATTTTTAATTCAAAGTACAACCTGGGTTTTGAACGATTACATAAACAAAACTCTTCCCTCGTAGTTAACTCCAAAGCTGCTCCAAGTTGCAAATTGAGTGCACCAAACTTGAGATTTTAGTGTTTTGCACTGGATAAACTCTGTAAACTTTCCAGCTAATATAATTTTAACAAAAGCCAAAGCAGCTGGCTGTGCTAACTTGACCGGGGCATTCTGTCACACTTGTCTGGTGGCTTTTCAGTAAGTAAACATAATTTATTAGACATCTAAACCTCTAGTAATTTTGTCACAAACCTATACTTTGATTGAGTTGTAAAATCATGAAGCTAACTGGTTTTAAAGCCGTCTAGAACACAGACGGGTTATAGGAGGCTGATTTAAAAGCTTCATATCTTCTAGAGCTTTTTGTAACTTTGACTCTTTCTCTCTGAAAGCTGACTGTTCTGCAGTCATCATGGCATAGAGACTGTCTTTCTCAGCTTTCAGATTTTTAATAAGAGCCAGGTCTTTAATGTTAGCTTTTCCAAGAGCCTCCCTTTTTTGGCCAGGTTCCTGCAAAGAACTGTCTAAATGCTGGCTTGTGTGGGGGACACTGGTGTCATTTTCTATATCTATTAGTGTCATGTTCTGTGTCCCGTTGGTCCACAGCCCCTTCCTGTTCTCGCTCAGGTTCTCCTCATATGTCTTCTTTTGTTCCCCAGCTCCCTCTAGGCTTTCCTCATGTTTTCCTCCTAGTCACTCCCTTATAATTCCCATTTGTTTGCATTAGTCCTCCTCACCCCTCTACTTATTAGTTGTTTATTTCTGCACTTAGTTCTAGGTTTAGTTATTTAGTGTCTTATAGGTTATGGTTATCTTCCCCTCTGCTTGGTTCTTCCCTTCCCATTTAGTTAATTGATTCCACCAGTCCTCCCTCTAGACATCACTCCTCACACCTGGCACCTGCTCCCCGATTGCTTCCCTCTGTGTTAAAACCCCTGTCTTGTCCCTCAGTGTTTGTTGGTTCATTGTCGTATGTGTCTGCGATGCTCGTTCCCCTCTCGAGTTTTCCCGAGTCTGTGCTCATGTGTGAGCTTTTGTTTGTTTTGAATTTTCAGTGAGTTTTTGAGAGTTAGTCTTATTATTTGTGCTTTGGATTTCAGCACATCCTCTTTTAATAAAGGAATTATTTTCTTTAAACCTCTCCTGCCTTGAGTAGTTCTGGGAATTTCTGCATCTTGGGTCCAACCTCCTACACTCAACGTGACAGAATGAACCAACCCACCATGGATCCAGCAGAACCCCTGACTCCTCCAACACCAAGGCACCCCGACAGGTACTATGGCGATCCTGACACCTGCGGTCACTTCATCCGAGACTGTGCTCGCTGCTTGCCAGATCTGACTGCCTCTGAGTTCGATAAGGTCTCCTATATGGCGCTTTGCCTGGGTGGAGAAGCTCTTGAGTGGGCTGTTAATTATTTTGACATTTACCCAATAAGATCCATGGTTTTTTGGACATTTGCTAAGGATCTGCAACGGACAGTCGGCTGCAAATGGTCTTTCCCCGCATTACAACCTGCCACATCCCCGCCTGGTCATGTTACCTTACCCTCTGGTTCTGACAATCCCACCGCTTCATCCTCGGTAGTCCAACCCTCCACGTCACAACCACCAAAGGGTCCAGGTTTCCCCTCCGGATCAGCGTTGCTGGCGAGGTGCAGTTCCTCCTGACGCCACCTCCAGTCTTCTGGAGCATCAGGGTGCTAAGAGAGCTGTCCCCTCGCCTCAAGGTCTGCGCTCATGGTCTGGAGTTGGCCCGGAAACCTCCTCTTTAGTGGTGGGCCAGAGGGCTCCTAAGCTACGACGATGTCACAGCAGCCGCCAGCAGTCTCCGAAGGTCAGAGCTGCACCATCTGTCCAAGGGGTTCCAGCTCTGCCACCCCAGTCCGAGCTCCACCCTCCATCACCACTTCCAGCCCCAGCGGTGACCCCACTCCAGCCTGGCCAAAGGGCTCCGGTCCAGCCTGTCCGAGAGTCTCCGGTCCAGCCTGTCCGAGAAGTTCCGGTCCAGCCTGGCCGAGAGGCTCCGGTCCAGCCTGGCCAAAA
>SSNQ01034018.1:0-11984 GCA_006942095.1 Nothobranchius kuhntae
AATTACAAAGCATTCAACAACAATAACAATAAAGTTTTAAGTATCAGGCGTGACATTAAAAGCAAACGCTTTGATGCTCCACCTGAGAATAAATCTGTAAGGCTTGTCACCAGCATTCAGACATCAATTCTGCTTGCTTCACAGCCAGACAGGACACGGTAAAAAAATAAATAAATAAATAAAAATGTTAAATTACACTTAGAGAACTGAGAAAAAGAAAAAATTATAAGTAAATACAAACTTTAAGACATATGGCTCAAATATAGTAAAAAAACAGAGTTACAAAAAAGGAGCGAAATCCAATTCTCCATTAAGACCTGGAAAATTCGTAGTTTTTAATGTATAAATCCAAAATGATTTTCTTTGCAAGAGTTTTTTAAGCCTATCACCTCCTCTAATTGAATGTTTATATGTTCAGACCCTGTGATTTTAAGAGAGTTACAGCTTCCATGATTTGTATCTTTATAATGCACTGCTGTGGCAGATTTGTATCTTTCAATTAATTAAGCCATGCACCAATAAAGGCTTTTTCATTTTGTATCTCCTGAGTTTCTCAGATCTCCTTTTGCCCAATAAACTTATTATGTCATCATATCGGTTCATAAGTGTGATCTAGTACTTTTGTCTGCTTTAAGATAGTAAAAATATGAAAGTTGAAATGTTTCATTTAAAAGTAGAAAAGCACTCATTTGGGCTAAGCCCCGGATCTTTTTCAATCCTAAATCCACCCCTGTCACCAGAAGGCAGATACTGTGGCAAAGAAACTGGAAAAGGAGTGGTTCTACCATTTTGGCCTACCTGTGCAAATACACTCGGAACGTGGACTTTCTCATTGACAATCCTCCAGAGCCAGGAGTGGAATGTGTGTGTGAGTGGGTGAGGGAGCATCAGAGGCGTTTGCAGCTGGCTATGGATACACTCGGAGTAACAGAGTGTGCTGCAAAGCAGAGGAAGGCGACACTACGATGGAGCCCTGTTTGAGCCATTGATGGAGGCCAGAGAGTCTGCCTCCGGAACAGGGGTTTGGGGCGCAGGAAGATGCACGATTCCTGGGGTCCTGTCATCTACCAGGATGTAAGGGTCCCTACCCTGTTAGGTGTGGTCTATTCCTGTTACAGCCTCCTGTATTTGAGGCCGGTTTACAACTGGCTCCCTGCTATTCATGGGACATAGGCTTGACAAGAACCAGCTGAGCTCTGCCACATGAGGGCGCTGTCCCATTGAGAGGATGGACATGCACAGCTGAGATACATCAGCTGATGAGGACACCATCTCCAAAAGCTGAGCAGAGTGAAACACAAGGAGATCAACAAAGAGGCAGTGGGAAAAGAGAAGGGAGAAGAACAGTTGAAGCCAGAGAGTCGAGGAACTGAGCTAAAGACAGTCGCTGACGCTGAAATAGGAGCTGAAAGAGTTGATTAGAAAGCAGGAAAGAGCCTGAAATCCCTGAGCTGGGACCTGCGGTTGCCCTCTGTGTGTGCAGGTTCACCAACCTTCCTGATGGGATCCGCAAGACGAAGACGATATCTAAACTCATTTATTGAACTCAAGCTCGTTGATAGGCTGTTGGGTCTCTCTTTTAGGAAATTCCTGGTTTTATTTAAAGTTCCTTAATTTGATTGTTTGTTTGAGTTGCTGGTTCTTTCTCTTCTTAGTCCCGGGAAGGAGGACAATGACTTTTAGTGGGATTTATGACTCTAGCATCCTCCCAGGCATCACGCTGCCTTCAGGCCTGCACTCACGCTGCCAAATGATTGTCAAGGGCTTGGCCACGTGAGTTTTCTGAGGTGGAGGCGCCCATTGATGATGAGGTTGCCTCTGGGGCTTGGCTCATGGTTGGGGATAGGGCCAGAGCTGCGCCCTCCCCTGCTGGACCGCTTGTTCCTGAGTTGCCTTCATTTTGATTTCTGTGGTTTCCGCTGAGCCCTAGAGCTTGGTGGCTGTACCAAGGAAGACCACAAGATCAACGGCAGAGAAGCACTCCAACCCTCATCGTCTTCCTGCCCCTGTCCCTCCCCAGTCACAAGCTTGAGGTCTCCGTTACGTTTGATGGATATTTAGAAATTTGGGTATGTCACTGTCACCTTCTGTGAGCCTGTCGGAGAGCCCTTGCATCGACGCAATATGGCGTTGCGTGTCACTGTAGATCACACGTGTCAGACACGAGGCCTGCAAGAGCTTCAAGTGTCTTAAAATAGGTCTATGCCGCTTCAAAGCATACATTGACTATAAACTACATTTCCCATAATGCATGGCGATCGTGTTCCCAGTGCAGTGGCAGTGTTTCGCCGCTAGATCCAAATTTGTGTTTACTTAACTGAACAAGTGAAAATAACTATCCACAAATGATCCCAAAATGTCCAGGAAGAGAAAGATCGATGCAGAAGGAAGGCGTTCGCCTAGTGAACTAGACCAAATTCCTGCTTTGCAAAGTTTGGTCTAGGAACGCTCCACTGGAACCTCTGCAGCCCCAACAACATTCTGGCTGGCCAATCACAGCTCTCTAGAGGGGTTTCAAACACATAAAGAGCTGTGATTGGTCCATAATGGTGGGCCAGTCATAATGCTCTATTTGCTTAGTGAACAAATCACAGAGCTTTATCTGCTTTGTGGGCCAATCAGGGCACTCAATATGCCTGGTGGGTGGGATGATGCAACAGAGTGAAACAAGAGGATGTCACATTCATTGTCCAGTGGAATGCGGAGATCATTTGAAAGACAACGGTAGAACCCGCCCCACAACCGAGAGCCGTCAATGGAGCGTTGGCTTGCCAGGCTAGGAAGGCGTTTCAACAAAGATGGAACATGTTGATGCTTCAAGGGGAAAAGCAGTATCTTTACAGTCATTAGTGCCCATGCTACTAGCATCAGCGTCTGCAGCATTACCATCCTCCGCATTGGACGAACTGAAAACACTCCTCTCACTCAGCGCCGAGTTTAATCTGTAATTTGCTGACTTTGAAGCCCAGACATGGATTTGAACCGCTCAGTAATCTGCTGCTGACAGAAAGCACACCGTCCTTCCAGACCGAGATGATTTAAGTCAGTATGACTCTATGGCTGCTGCAGTGTTTATCTTTCCTCACGGACACAACTGCATGGTCCAGCTGCTCAGATTCTCTATGTTCAGCAGCACAAACTCATGTGAGCAGCTGCTGTCTGTGATGGAGATGAACTAGACAACAGGAGTCTCACTGATGAACTCCTTCCTCAGCTCAGAGCCAACCCCAGAGATGCAGGAGTTTCTGGCAGGAACAGGCGAGCATCACAGTAAATGAGACCGGAGCAAACTGAGCTTGCATTATTTTGATTTGATGCACTTTTTCTGCTCCAAAGCATGAAAGGTAATAGGTGAGATTACATTTTCATTTAAGAGAATTACTATTATTTATTTTTGTTGTTGGCCTGTGAAAAAAGATTTCACCTACTTTAAAACAGGAACTGGAAACATTACAGATAGAAGAGAATAGAAATAAATAGAAAATCCCTTTATTGTCCCTCAGTGGGGAAGGCTTGGTGTCCCAGCAGCAAGAACATTCATTACAGGAGAGTAAAAAATAAGAATAAACAAAAAATATAAAATAGAAATATTTTAAAGATCAAAAAATAAAAAGAAATTCTGAATGTTTACACATTTTAAGGAAAACAAAAATTTAAATGAATTGAGACATAAGTAACGAATACCACTGATGTGATTTATTTAAAATCGACTTGCTCGTGTGTAATTTATTCCAGATTCAGTGTTGCTGCAAAAATAAGTTTGTTTCCAAATGAAAAGGTTCAAACATACATAGCTGTAGATAAAGGAAACTGTGGACATTGCCACCACCTTTTTTAAATTTACTGACTTTGGCCCGCGACTTCGTCCCGGTTTTTCATTTCGGCCCAGTGGGAATTTGAGTTCGACACCCCTGCTGTAGACAGTGAATTATAAATTGGGCTTCAGGGGCTCCCACTAGCTGATCCCTTGGCCTCCTGAATTTTCTCATGCCCGTGGACAAGGAAACAACAGAGGTCTAGGTGTTTCTTAAAGGAGTCTCTTCCCAACTAGGCTCTCTTCTGGCTTGACTCCACCCCAGAGAGCTGTTTTAGTGAACAGAGAATGACCTCAGGAGGTATGGGGAGCACCAGCCAGAGATCTGGGGATCTCCCATGGGAAGAATATTCTCTGCTGGTGTAAGATTATTAGTTCTGTTTCTACCTGCATGCAAGTCTCGTTGGTAACGGGCCTCTGTAAGAGGGGCATGGCGGAAGTAAGCGACACATGAACCAGAGTGGCTAGCTGATTCATTACAAAGGCCAACCTTGTGGACTGGTGGGCGTAATGTCCAGCTCAGCCTAGTAGAGTTGGTAGGAAGGGTGGGTTGCTGAGGGAAACTAAAGCATTTCAACAAAAATATTAAGATTAGATGACTTAGTTGCCTATCGGGAGCGCGTTGTTGTTTTTCACCGCAAGATTTGCTATCTTCATTAAAGGACCTTTCGACAGGCAGGTAGAAAAACACCTAAAGAGAACATGAAGTTAACATCTGAAATAACAGGAAATAATGCAACTAGAGATTAGTTATAGAATAAAGTAGCAGAGTGTGGAAAGTGGTCAGTATGTCCTTCAACAGTCTAAGTCTATAGAAGTATAAATGGTAAATGGCCTGTATTTGCATAGCACCTTCTTTGGGTTCCATAACCCCCCAAGATGCTTCACAACACAGTCATCCACCTACTCACACACACGTTCACACGCTGGTGAGGATGAGCTATGATGTAGCCACAGCTGCCCTGGTGCTAGCTGACAGAGGCAAGACCTGCTGAACACCTGCCACTGGTCCCTTTGACCACCACCATCAGGCAAGGTGGGTTAAGTGCCTTGCCTCAGGACACAACAGCAGCATTCTCTTGTGGCAGTGTGAGCGTCCTGTCACAGTGTCCCGATTGATCATGCGCCCTGGCTTCTTGGCCAAGGGGATGTCCCTTTGGCTGACTGGTTAGCGCGTGTGACTTTCACGGGCCCTCGTTTCTCCACCTTGCCACACTCTGGTTAGAGCCGGGATCAAATCTACAACATTCCAATTACTGGACAATCTGCTCCACCTCTTGAGATACTGATGTCCCAGTATATTGGATATTGGATAACTACAAAGATCACTCTGGATAACCTAACTTTTTAGATGGAGGTATGTGGGAGGCAGGGCATCAATATGCAATTTTCAAGGGGTCTATCTCTGGGCTCACTGCAGACTGTAGATGGGTGAGAATGAGTCTCTGTAGTCTTCATCAGATGGGAGGTCAAGGCAACTGGCCTGTAGTGGTCTGGTTCCCTGGGAAGTGATATTTTGAAAGATAAATCCACCTCAGGCACAGGCAATATCCAGGGCGGAACCTCAGTCCAAACAAAGTGGGAGCTCACAGGCCATTTGAGAAAGTCCAACACCTCTGCCTGCCCCCTCAGTCGTTCTTGACCTCTCAAACTCCTAATACTGGCCCAACAGAGCCACCGCAGGGGGTCTCAGTCTCAGTGGCAACTACTCTCTTTAATGCTGCACTGGGGCTGATGAGGCGTGGAAGCAAAAGCGAGGAGGAGGGGACGTCTCTTATGATTGATGTGCCTTTGTGGAGGTAGGAAATGGCAGCAATTTATGTCCTGAGCTCCCATTCCCAGGGCAAAAAGGCACCAGCCATAAAAAAGAGGTCTGGATCACCAACTAAAGCTGGGAGCTGGTTTCACAAATGAGGAGATCTAGATCTACCTCCCATCCTAATGACCTGAGGTTTCCTTATTTTTTCTATGGTATCCCATCTATTTCCAATGACACATCACTGTTCTTTTTATCATTAAAAAGAATAAAATTTGTTTTATTAAGATTCAGTGTGAATCTATTTATATCAAACCAGTTTTTAATTTTAATCAGTTCATCATTTATCACTTTAGCCACCTCCTCAATATTTGTTCCAGAGTAAAACAGTGTTGTATCATCTGCAAATAGAATGGTACTGAGTGTCTTAGATACATTTACCAAGTCGTTAATAAACAAAATGAAAAGTTTTGGTCCGAGGACCGACCCTTGTGGCACTCCACAATTAATTTCACATAGTTTTGATGCATGGTCCTTTATCTGAACAAACTGTTTCCTTTTTTCTAAATAAGTTTTAACCCATTGATGAGCCACACCTCTTATTCCACACTGACTTAATTTTCGAGGTAACCTTGAGTGATCAATGACGTCAAAAGCTTTTTTTCAAATCAATGAAAACACCAACAAAGTCTTTTTTATTGTCAATTGCTGTTGATATTTTATCCGTTAATTCCATTATTGCCATTGCTGTGGAATGTTTATTTCTAAACCCATGTTGTTCATTGTTTAAAATACTATTTTTTTCGATGAATTTATCCAACCTTGATACAAATACTTTTTCCAATATTTTAGAAAACTGTGGAAGCAGTGACACCAGCCAGTAATTACTGAAACTATGTTTATCACCACTCTTGTTCAAAGGAATGACTTTTGCTGTTTTCATTGCATCAGGAAAAATTTCCAGTAGAAAGTAATAGATTACAAATGTAAGTGAATGGTTCAGTGACAGATTCTATGATGTTTCAACAGTTATCATGTCCAGGTCCTGATAATCGGTTGATCGTTTGTTTCCACAGTTTTTTTACAATGTTTCGTATTTCTTCTTTATCTACTTTGTCAAGGACAACACTATTGACAGTACTAATCATTGTGGTCAGTTTATCTTCTATTATTGGTTTATTCTCCATCACACTTCTACCTACATTTACAAAAAAATCATTAAACTCATCAGTGATTTCTTTTTTCATCATAAATATCTTTTTTGTCCTTGACAAAGTGATTTGGAATACTGGATTTTGTTTTCTCTCTATTAGTCACACTGTTTATTATTCCCCAAGTAGCTTTTGTGTTATTTTTATTCTGATTCAATAGATTACCATAATAATCTTTTTTTGCTTCCTAATTATTGTTACCAATTAATTTTTATATATTTTATATGCATCATTTGCTTCCCTTGTTTGCAATTTAAAAAAACTCCTATATAAATTATTCTTTTTTGAACACGCATTATGTTTTTACTGTGAAAACGACTGAATAAAAGGGATAAAAGGCTACCAACGGCAAGACAGGTCACTTGGCATCCACTTGCTGGTGTAAATAAATGGACTGTTGCCACTTTGGAAACAAGGACATGTGGAGCGGGCATGTCGAAGCAAGAAAATTACTGAGAAAAGTAACAAGAAGGACAAAACAGATTATGGCAAGTTAAAATAAAGGCAAGTTCACACAGTTGAATACAACCAAAGTTTATCCTCAGAGGGAGAATTGACTGTAAACACAGTATACGTAATGAGTGGGGAAGGACGCTTACACTGCTACTGGGCTAAGAGCAATTTGGTGGGGCATCCAATCAAAATGCAGAAAAACAAAGTATCCAAGGTGTCTCTTGCTTCATATCAAATCTACCAGATGTGAATGAATCTTTTGCCTTTATGCCCCTCTGACACTGTTTTCAAGGCATACACAGTGTTAGGGTTTTCCTGCCTAACACAATGACCACCCAGGAATGAATACTGTCTTAAAGCTGTGCAAAAGGGAGAGAGCAAAGGAGAAGTTAAACAGGAAACAGTCGTGTCTCTGCTCAATCCCACCCAACTCCAAAGTTCTCCCTTTTAATTGAGGACAGTTAACACATGGGGCTGTTTACACATTACAGTGATGTGGTGTGGTCAGGTAATCAGCTGCAATGTGACTTGGATCGGAAACATAATGTTCTAGACACAAAACTGTGGGTGGTTGTGGGTGAATCGTCAGCGCGAGGAACTGACATTATGTACATATATGGTCACACATATTATGAGATGAAGGGTATTTAAAAACTCCAACTCACAGGGCACGAGGTACCTATTAAAAGAATGGCTGATATAACTGTTCAATGCAACAACCAAACTGCCAAGTTACCAGTGTATGTCACCAAGTGGAACTTTGCACCTATAATGAGGTGTGGGTGGTTGAAAACGCTACATCTTGACTGGCAAGACGGCTGTCTAATGGGTCTGCAACACTGCAAACCATCCTGAACAAGCATGCAGAATTATTTCAAGCAGAGTTGAGTTGCGTGAAAGAAATCACAGTTAAGCTGCACATAGAAGAAGAAGGCAAACCAGTGTTTTCAAGGGCTAGAACATTGCCTTATGCTTTACGTGAGAAAGTGGAAGCAGATTTAGAGGCAGAGGTCAAAAGTGGAGTTTTGGAACCTGTTACTACAAGCCAGTGGGCTACTCCCATAGTGCCAGTGGTAAAACAGAATGGAGGTATACACACGTGTGAAGATTTCAAGGTGGCTGTGATTGCAGTGCTGAGTGCAGAGCAATACCCACACCTATTGATTGATGATTTGCTTGCAGGACTGAGCGGAGGACAAAAGTTCAGTCAAATTTACTTAAATCAGGCATACCTGCAAGTGCATGTGGATAGTCACATGATATGCTGACTATAAACAAGGGACTGTTCAGATTTTGCCGATTGCCTTTTGGCATCACATGAGCTCCAGCACTGTTTCAGCAAGCCATGGGTCAAATTTTCAGTGGATTACACATCCATCATTGATGCACTCCTACCTGCAAATGTGAGTCTTCTACAATATTTTCTGTGGTAGTTAAATTACTATGGAAGGTTCAAACCAAACCTAGCATCACTGCAGTCACTACACGAACTGTTATGTCAGGACAAGAAATGGAAGTGGATTAGAGCCTGCCAGGAAGCTTTTCAAAGTGCTAAATATGCACTGACCACATCAGAGGTTCTGATGCAATTTAATCTCTCTCTACTAATACAGCTGGCCTGTGGTGCCTCACCCTATGGAGTGGGTGAGTCATCTCACATGTATTCCCAAATGGTGATGAAACACCAATGGTGTTTGCTTCAAGCAGTGAGGACAAGGCTGAATCCAATTATGCTGAGCTGGAACGGGAGGCACTGAGCATTGCTTTTGGTGTTAGAAAATTTAACCAATACTTGTTTGGAAGAAAGTTTACACTCCTAACAGATCACCAACCTCGCGCAACAATCCTGGGGCCCCACACAGGAATACCATCGCTGGCAGCTTCATGCCTACAGAGGTGGGCATTGCTGTCATCAGCTTACTCATAAATACTGTAAATCAGATGCTCATCAACCCTAACCCCAAATCACAAACAGAGGAAATCGTTTACTTCATGAATGTAGATAGAGCACCAATAACAGTGACCCAAGTGAAAAAGGCAATGCATAACGACCCTGACTCATCAATGCTTGTGGACATGATCACCTTGACAGGAGATGGGAGCTATCTGTCCAGTCTGGGTGTCTGCTATGGGAAAGGTGAGTTATCATTCCGCAGTCACTCCACACTAAATGGTTGGTGCAGCTTCATGCAGGTTACAGTGGTGTTGTGAAAATGAAAGAGGTGGCAAGAAGTTATTTTTGGTCGCCAGGGCTTAACAAACAGAACAGATGGCAATGAGTTGTTCATCATGTCACAAGACTCCCACCAATCTTCGTGCAGCTCCACTCCATTCATGGGATATTCCACAGGATCTTTGGTATTGTGTTCACATTGATTTTGAGGGTCCATTCGAAGACAAAATGTTGCTGATTGCTATTGATGTCAGCAAGTGGCCAGAGGTGGCTATTATGAAATCTACTAATTTAGAAAAGACTATTGAGGAGTTAGGAAAAGTCTTCAGTAGGTTTGGTGCTCCAGTCCAGCTTGTCTCAGACAACAGCCCCTAACTGGTGTAGAAAGAAGTGAGCGTCAAAAACAGACGCCGGCGGTGCCACGTGTCCCTGCACGTCCTCTCTGGACGTGCTAGGGCATCCCAAATCATCATATATTGAGGCTTGGTCACACGCGTCATATTTTGAAGCTTTGGGTGTGAGAATGAGTTGCCCAAGGACAAGGTACTCTCCACCAAAGACTACACGAAATTCTGCTCGAAGTCCGGAGGACACCACATTCAACCACAAAGGCATCGCCAGCAAGGCTTCTGTTCAACAGAGAACTGCGAACAGATTTGGATTTTCTTAAACCTCCTGCCGTGAAAGACATTGTCCTGGAAGATCCGAAGAGGCAAATACAATGTGGAGAAAGTCATGCAAAGGATAAGCTTTTTGTCAGGAGATAAAGTGCACGCCAGAAATGACCAAGGCAAGATTAAGTGGATTCCTGCTACTGCTGTTGCCTGAACTGGTCGAGTAAAAAAGTTTTCTGCCTTGAATGTAAAGGGGAGGAGATGTAAAGTATTTTGTCCTTAAAAGGGTTCCATAGTTACGTATGACGAAAGCACGCTCTGAGTTGTTAAGGAAAAGAAAAAGAAAAAAAAAACAGTGTAGCTGTCGACTGAAGCTGTGATACAACAAAAAAAGTTGTTGTTCTATACCCGCCTCATCCTAGATATAACAGGAAGTATGGTACATCGTGATTTTTGGGTGATCAGCCCACAATCACCCAGCATTTATTTATTTATTTAAATTTGCCAGAACGGCAGCGTGCACCCCCACAAATATCACATCAAAACATTATTGCCATGGGAAGTAAGTAAAACTTTATTTGCATAGCGCCTTTCAAGGTAAAAACCTTCACATAAATAAAATATTTCAAGAAAATACAACATAGTCTGGTACAAGAAAAAAATAAAACAAAATCAATACACAGTCAAAAACTAAAGCAAAAATCCAGGTGAGTCGTAAGCTGTTTTTTAAAAGAGGCCTCTGAGTCCTCAGACCTCAGAGACAGAGGAAGAGATTTCTAGAGTCTAGGAGCCACGGAGGAAAAGGCTCTGTCTCTTTTAGTATTGAGTCTGATTTTTGGGACAGAGAGCAGACCTTTGTCAGAGGACCTCAAGGGCCTGGATGGAGTGTACAGTTGTAGATAACTACAAATGCACACTGGAGTCTGTCCATGCAGGGCTCTCCAGGTTAGAAAGGGAATCTTGAATTTGATACTAAACTCCACGAGGAGCCAGTGCAGCTGCATTAACAGAGGAGTGAGAGACTCTGGAGGATTTGGTCAGAAGCCTTCTGTACCGTCTGCATTCAGTTTTAGAAGGCTTTTGATAAAAAAGTGAATAGAGCATTACAGAAATCCAAGCGAGAGGAAACAAATGCGTGAAATACTGTTTCCATTTCTGGACCTGAGACAATGGAGCCAAGTTTGGTGATATTTCTGAGGTGGCAGAAGCAGGAACGGACCAGAGACCTGACATGATTGTCAAGGGTGAAATCTGAATCAAAGAATATTCCAAGGTTTCTAATGGAGCATTTAGCTAGGGCAGCCAGAGGTCCAAGGATTTCCTTCATCTCTACAGTAGTTTATTTCTCATTGAGTTGAAGAAAACTGCCAGCCATCTAATTCTTTATCAGGGTCAGACATTTCAGAAAGTTGTGGACTATAGAGACATTGTTAGGAGGGAACAATTTGTACAACTGAAAATCATCAGTACAACACTGATAGGATATGTCTTTAAAGGATGAAAGTATGGGACTAAGAGGGAGTAGATAGAGCAGTAACAGCAGTGGACCTAGAACCGAACCCTGAGGAACACCCCACTGGACAGGACAGGAAGGAGATCTGTAGGTTGACGTTGCCAAGAAGGTTGACCGATCAGATAGGAAGATAACCATTGTAGTACAGAACTTGACATTCTAGCCCAGCACCTCAGTCTGTCCAAGAGAATCTGATTTACTATGGCAATGCTATTAACAAAAAACATTGCATGAATTGTCTCATTGTGGGCATTGCTTTAATATGATATTTTAGAGATCTCTGGCAGCAAATGTAATCTCATTTGCTATCAAATTATTAGCCCGCCTGATTTTATTGATGTCCAGATCCATGCATATTAGATTAATTGGTGACTCTAAATTGTCCCTGTGAGTGATTGAAGACCTGTCCAAGGTGTCCCCTGCATCTCTCCTGCTCACCGCCATGAAGAA
>SSNQ01034018.1:12405-37627 GCA_006942095.1 Nothobranchius kuhntae
CAAATTTAAATGTAATNCCCCCCCCCCCCCCCCGTCCAATCTCTTCTGGATCACCTCTAGATCCCCTTTAGATCTATTCTGGATGACATCTACATTTCACTCTCGATCCTCTCTGGATCCTGTCTAGATATCTTCTAGATTCTCACTAAACCTCCCCTTCTGGATCCTATTTGATTCCCCTCAAAGTACATACTCAGCTGGTTCCACTCCTGTCTCTGGTCATTCTCAGTTCATACAATTGAAGTCCTTCTAATCTGATTCCTTCCCAGTTACTAGAGTTGGGCTCCGTGGCTGTGTCCTGGGCCCTTATCTTCATTATTTACCTTACTTCGATGGGTCACATATTCCAGACATTTCAGATTCAGTTCCATTGCTTTGCAGATGACAACCTGCTCTACTCTCTAGTTAGCTTACGTTTGATCTGTACTCCCTATGGCTTTTATGAGTGATTTGTTTAAGCCTGCTTTCAACATGTAGAGTGACCTATAGTTCATTTAAATACACTTTAAATAAAATGTATTATTATTATTATGTCATGACCCCCAGTCTTTCACCCTCCTCTGCCTCTGCTGCCTCCTCATCTAGCCCTCAGTCGCTTCATTCATCTCACCTGTCCCTGTCATCAGCTCATTACACACACCTGCTCCCCCTGCTATATATTCACCAGCCAGCCACCAGTTCCCTGCCAGATTATTGAAAACTTTTTGTTAGTAGATCTTCCAGCCTTGCACCTTGCCTTCATAGCCTCTGGACCTCGTTTTTTCGCCTGACCCCTGTGTAGCGTTATTAAGATCCTATTGTCTGCCCTTAACAGCTGCCCCTTCACACAGTAACAACGTGTAGGAATCGCCAAGGTCAGATGCTGGTTTCAGTATGTTTACATTCCAGGAGAAGAGACAGAAGAAGAGAAGAAGAACGCTTTCCATTAATTAATCAAAGTACTTTATTCGTGATAAAGCTAATCAGAGCATATGTTGATCATTAATAATCAGGTGAATGATCTGTGAAATAAAGATGTCATGAGTTATGTGTTTAATGAATAAACAGGACTGCACCAGACAGACTGATCTACATTGACATGGAAACGCATGACACATTGTTCTCAACCAATCAGAGCTTTCGTCTGTCGTAGAGAGAATCTGGGTTGTTTAATGAAGTTGTCCAATCCGGTTTACTAAGATTTGTAAACAACTAGGGGATATAAAACAAGGCAACGCCATTTTATACTCAGTTCCATTTTAACCTCAGCTCTGTTCGATCTGAGTTCCAAAGGAGTTACATCATACTCTCAACGTAGTTTTCAACCAGCTCTCGATCCATCACCGCAAAAGAGAGGTGCAGCCTGGCCAGATGCACTTTCTACTTTAAGCTGAGAACTGTCAAGCTGGAGATTTCCGTCGTTTGAACAACAAGACGACGTCCCTTCAAAATAAGAGTGAACTCGCTGACGCCTGCCGCTGCTACCGGAGTCGACCCTCAGACGGGCTTTGTAGTGTTGCGACCGCTGTTTCACCAGCTCCAGCACATCTAAAGGTCCGAGGACCTGGCAATTCCTGATCTACACGGGAGGCTCCACATNGTGTGTTGGTGGCTTTTTTCTGATGGTCCAATTTAAAACATTTTTCACATAATGTCCAATTTTCTGTTCAGTTTGACATAGTCATTGTCTAAAGTAGTTTTTTGTGCTTTCTTGTTTAAACCTGGCCTGATAATCATTTTAATTTCTCCCCTTTCATCTACCTCATTCACCTCTTTATCTCAGCAGTCCAACGTAATTATAACAAATCTTAAATCTGTCACTCACGTTTTGCTCAGAGCTCATCATTTTCCTTTACCTTCCTGTGCGTGGCTCCCAGCTCTACCCGTGCTTTTTCAGTACACACTGTCCTGGATGAGGTCGCGTTTGTGACACTGGAATGGCAAAGCTTGGTACAGGCTAATTATGCTGGAAGCAGTCCTTGTCTCCACACTAGGGTTGAAGGTGCCAAAATTCATGGGGTTATGAACAAATTGGTTCCGGTGGGAGCTAGAGGACAGGAAGCAGGCTTTGATGAATGTACCAATGAGATACAGCTGCCTTGGAATTTGCTGTCTCTGTGAGTCTGCCTGTTTAGCTGACTGATATATTGAATCGGCGATTCTTGTTAGCGGACACTTCATTCAAAATAAATGGTGTAATATTTGATAAACAGTGGCTCTCTTTATTATGAAAGTTTGTATTTTCCCCAATTTGTCCATCTGAGTCAGTCCTGCCAGTGCAGGTATGATTTAGATTTCTCTCTGTGCTAACTTGCAAAGTATCATCATTGGAGCCATTTTTAAAATATTTTAATACTTTCTAATATTTTATTAATGTTTTAGAAATAATAGAAATTCAAATAAAAAAAAAACGTATTGGGAGGAAATGCCAGCTGTTAAATGTCACGCCCTGTCCTGTCTTCTCTTAGGTTTTAGTCGGTGTCTCCGTTAATTGCTCCCAACTGCCTCTTGTTTCCCAATCACCATAGCTCCCTCTCCTCGTGTATTTAAACCCCTTCTGTTCTGTGTTCCATGTCGTGTCATTGTTTCAGTGTCCAGCGTGTCTCTTTAATAAACTGATGTTAAACGGACTGACCTGTTCGCCTTCTTCCTCCCTGTGCTTGGATCATCCTCTGATCACCACCTCGCTGCCCGGCACGCTCGTGACAGAATGACACGACCCTCTGAAGGGTCCAGTGGGGAGATCCTCGCATGGAAGTATCTATTCCAGTTCCTCTCCGCCGACTATCGACCGGCTTCTCCTTCCCCAGCTCGAGCTCCGCCTCGCTGCAGACGGCGTCCCCGACCTTCTGCCTCGGCGTTCCTCGCCGCCCTTCCGGAACCGGACGGGAGTTTGGATGGGGAGACGCTCCGGGATCGCTCCGGCTTCGAGGGCACGAGGCTGGCTCTCTGCTCCCCCGGGGTCGGTCCACGGCGTGGGGAGAGACGCCGGAATCCACCGCAGCCCTGTGCTTCAGGACGGAGCTGCGAGCCCGCCGCTGGCCATGCTCGGCGAGCCAGTTCGGACACGCCCCCGGTCAGACCAGCGGTCCCGTCTCCGGCCGAATCGGCGTCTGCAGGTGGAGGAGCTGCGCCCGCAGTTCAGCTGACGGACCTCGCCAATCTCCGAGCTGAGTTGGTCCAAATGCGCCAGACCCTCGTTCTCGAGAGGCTTGAGCTGGAGACTCTGCTCGCTGCTTCGGCTGGATGCAGCAGGGTGGACCCGCCCCCAGTCGGACCAGCTGTCCCGCCTCCGGTCCGATCGGCTCCTCCATCATCTGCAGGAGATGGAGCAACGCCCGCAACCCAGCCGACTGAGCTTGCCAGTCTCCGGGCTGAGCTGGTCCAGATCCAACAGCTCTCCAGTTCTAATAAGCTCCTAATGGACGCTCTGCGCTCCCTGTCTCCAGCACCAACCGTTCACTCAATGCCTGTTCCAGCGGGGGTCCAGAGGCAGGCAGTGCGGGTCCAGAAGCAGACGGCGCGGGTCCAGAAGCAGACGGTACCAGCCCAGAAGCCGGCGGTTCGGAGACCGGCGGTCCAGAGAATGGAGGACCAGAAGCTGATGAAAGTCAACACCTCCTCCAATCCAAGGGTCTCCAATCCAAGGGTCGACGCCTCCAATCCAAGGGTCGACGCCTCAAATCCAAGGGTCGACACCTCCTCTGAAGTCGTCCCTGAAGTCGGCTCCCAAGTCGACGTGTCCTCTGAAGTCGACTCCCAAGTCGACGCGTCCTCTGAAGTCGGCTCCCAAGTCGACGCGTCCTCTGATGTCGGCTCGTCTGAAGTCGGCTCTGATGTCGTCGCCTCCTCTGAAGTCGACACCTCCTCTGATGTCGGCTTGTCTGATGTCGGCTCGTCTGTCGCCTCCTCTGATGTCGTCGGCTCGTCTGAAGTCAGCTCGTCTGTCGCCTCCTCTGAAGTCGGCTCATCTGATGACGTCGCCTCCTCTGAAGTCGGCTCGTCCGATGACGTCTCCTCCTCTGAAGTCGGCTCGTCCGATGACGTCGCCTCTTGTCTGATGTCTCCTCCGTCTCCGGTTCCAATGGTGATTCTGAAGGTCGCTCCGGTCCAGCCTGCAGGGACGCTGTCACCGGTCCAGCCTGTGTCCCCGGCCCAGCCTGCAAGGCTCCTCTACCGCAGGCGCCGCCCTCCCAGGGCCCGTCGCCTCCTCTTCTGCCGCAGGCGCCGGCCTCCAGGGGACCGTCGCCTCCTTATCTGCCCCGGGTGCAGACCCCCAAGGGTCCGTCCTCGTCTCCTCATCTGCCCCAGCCACAGGCCCCCAAGGGCCCGTCCTCGCCTCCTCATCCGCCGGCCTCCAAGGGACCGTCGCCTCCTCATCTGCCCCAGGCGCAGGCCCCCAAGGGTCCGTCCTCGTCTCCTCATCTGCCCCAGGCACAGGCCCCCAAGGGCCCGTCCTCGCCTCCTCATCCGCCGCAGGCGCCGGCCTCCAAGGCACCGTCGCCTCCTCATCTGCCCCAGGCGCGGGCCCCCAAGGGTCCGTCGCCTCCTCATCTGCCGCAGGCGCAGGCCTCCTGACTCTGCTGATCCCTGCCGCCTCTCCTGTGGTCCCTCGGTTCCTCTGGGCCCTCTCTCCGGGTCCCCCTCCTCCCGCCCTGCTTCTTGATCCTGTGGGTGTCTGGGATCCGCCCTTTTGGGGGGGGGGGGGGGGGGTACTGTCACGCCCTGTCCTTTCTTCTCTTAGGTTTTAGTCGGTGTCTCCGTTAATTGCTCCAACCTGCCTCTTGTTTCCCAATCACCATAGCTCCCTCTCATCGTGTATTTAAACCCCTTCTGTTCTGTGTTCCATGTCGTGTCATTGTTTCAGTGTCCAGCGTGTCTCTTTAATAAACTGATGTTAAACGGACTGACCTGTTCGCCTTCTTCCTCCCTGCGCTTGGATCCTCCTCTGATCACCACCTCGCTGCCCGGCACGCTCTGACATTAAATAGGAGGAGTTGTAACGGCACTTTATTTTGCCGGTTGTGTTTCCTTTGAGAGGAAAAAATTGTTACAAATAAACAAGCAAATGCCTTGTGAAATGTTAAGATGCTTGTAGCACCTTCTGAAGTTAGAACCCCTCAAAGCACTTTACAGCACAGCAGTCACTCTATCACCATCATAACTTCAGCTTGGCTTATACATGTTATACTCTAAAACAGAGCAAATCTGATGTTAAAGCTCATAGCACTAAACGCTAAAGAAATTAAATCTTAAAGATGTTGATTACTCATTTAATCAATACATTTGTAGTGGTCTTTAGTAGGAATGAATGCCTTGCAGGCAGATCTTAGGGCACAGAAAAGCCCACAAACGCCGGGCCCATCAAGGAACAGCATCAGAGCCATGCTTCATACTGGATAATTTCAAGCCTAATTTCCTGACATTTAGACACTGTGCCTCGGATTGGATGAAAGCAACATGCCTCTACCACCAACTCTGTTTGCTCAGGGACATGGCTGTTTTATCTCCACAAATATTCCTGGAGGAGCTTCATCTGTGTGTTTGATTTGCTAAGGCTAGTGGTTAGCTTCTGTTGAAAGATGCGTTCTCTGCCTGGGGCAGGTATCAGTGGCACGGAACGGTTTACTCGCGAGCTTAACTGTATGCCAGTACACACTGGGAGAATATCAGCCACGGAGCAGCTTCTCTTCAGTGCTCCTCAATTGACGTGCAAGTTTAAAATAATTCCTTCAGACTTTTAAGGTCACGGTTTGTTTATGTCATCCAACATGAAATAAAAAAGAAGGAAATCACTAATATCGCTGTTTGATGTCATATATGATGCTGTTCCTCTCTACTGCCAGGATTAATGCCATGAAAACACACCAGTGCACTTTTGGAACGATGCAGGGAGTAAATCAGCCATTAGGTCACATTTATTGACATATATTAATTTACATAGATATGAAATTGAATTGCTGCAATAGTCTTTTATTTTGAAAACTACTGGAGGTTTTACAATGAAACCGCTTGTGTTTCCCTGTTTAGCCCTACGTTACCTGCGTAAATTGACGTGTCCCAGAAGCGGCTTGTGGCAAAAATAAAATCAGAATTTACCTTTGGCGACGCGACGTGGCGCAGCGAGCTGCTTCTGGGATATGCCTGAAAATGTCCGCGTCACAGACTGTAATGAGTCTTTAATTTAACCTGACTCAATGCCAAACAAAATGACAAAGAAACAAAATTAATCTAACATAACTACCAAAGTTTATTTTGTTTTATTAAAGTAAAAAGTAACTTTTACCCATGGGTTGTGTTTAATTATCAAAAATGATTTAATGAAACCAAATTCAAAATTAACTTCCAAATAACAAAAATAAGGCCAAAACTTAAACTGCAAGACAGCAGCACTTAACACAAAACACTTTCTAAATAAAAAGTGATTATATATGTAGCGTTATGAATATTATAATTGTCTGCCCTTAACAGCTGCCCCTTTACACAGTAACAACGTGTAGGAATCGCCAAGGTCGGTTGCTGGTTTCTGATTGTTTACATTCCAGGAGAAGAGCCAGAAGAAGAAGAAGAACGCTTTTAATTAATCAAAGTACTTTATTTGTGAAAAAGCTAATCGAAACATATGTTGATCATTAATAATCAGGTGAATGATCTGTGAAATGAGTTATGAGTTATGTGTTTAATGAATAAACAGGACTGCACCAGACAGACTGATCTACATTAACATGGAAACGCATGACACATTGTTCTCAGCCAATCAGAACTTTCGTCTGTCATAGGGCAGAATCTGGGTTGTTTACTGAAGTTGGCCAATCAGGTTTACTAAGATTTATAAACAACTAGGGGATATAAAACAAGGCAACGCCATTTTATTCTCAGTTCCATTTTAACCTCAGCTCTGTTCAATCTGAGCTCCTAAGGAGTTCCATCATCCTCGCTAAGAAAAGTGCAGGCTGGCCAGCTGCACTTTCCTATTTTAAGCTGAGAACTGTCAAGCTGGAAATTTCTGTCGTTTGAACAACAAGACGACAATTCCTTCACAATAAGAGCTGAACCCACCGAGATCTGCTGCTACTGCCGGAGCTATCCGTAGACTGGTTTGTCGTGCTGCACCACTGTTTCATCAGCCCAGCACCAAAGGGGGTTCTAGGACCTGATGCCGGGGACACACTGGACGCGGAAGCGCCGCGAAAATGGGACCGCCTTCATTCGGCGCCCTTGTTAAGCTATTCTATAGACCACATGGGCCGCCGAAGCGCCGCGAATTGCCTCGCGCCGGCGCTCCAGCCCGCGCCGTGCAGCGATCATTTCGGCGTTGGCTCTATTTTTTTCGCGAGCCGCGGGTGAATCGCATCAATTCTGGCAGGAAGTCAAACGTAGACATAAGAGGCAGGCCGGTAAATTTAACAAAATAAAGCATTTCCAAATAAAATTCCGCAATAGTCAAATGTGTTCGTAAACAGACACTGCAGAAAAACCACACGAACACGTACACACATACACACACATCGAACTTGTGTGCGTGTGTGACCACGTGAAGGGGGGTGTGGTTTTGGGTGTCTTTTCACTGGAGCAAACAGGACAGAGAGGCAGAAAGTCTGAGGCAAGCAGTTAAGATGGATGACTTTAAATGAATTATGGAAGTTGAGAAACACAAGGAGCTGTACGACCCCCGAAAAACATGATTATTTACGTACCCATTTAGGAAGAAACTGCTAGGATACAGCTGCAGAACTGGAGCGGGTTCCAAGAGATTCAACTGGCAGAAACAACTCATACCATAGGTTCACACACACACACACACACACACACACACCCAACTTGTGTGCGTGTGTGACCACGTGAAGGGGGGTGTGGTTTTGGGTGTCTTTTCACTGGAGCAAACAGGACAGAGAGGCAGAAAGTCTGAGGCAAGCAGTTAAGATGGATGACTTTAAATGAATTATGGAAGTTGAGAAACACAAGGAGCTGTACGACCCCCGAAAAACATGATTATTTACGTACCCATTTAGGAAGAAACTGCTAGGATACAGCTGCAGAACTGGAGCGGGTTCCAAGAGATTCAACTGGCAGAAACAACTCATACCATAGGTTCACACACACACACACACACACACACACACACACACACACACACACACACACACACACACACACGCACGCGTACAAACACTCAAACGTAGAGGAAAAGAGCTGAGAAAAGGCAGAGAGGAAATGGAGGACACCAAGTGTTTAAAAGAAAAACTACAGCTGAGCCGAGGCGCGCCTCAACTGGGGCGCGTCTGATCTGAACTGAGAAGCGGCAAGCAGCGGCCGAATTTCATGAGCGATTCGCTTCTCGGCGCTTCGCGGCGCTTCCGCGGCCAGTGTGTCCCCGGCGTGACACTCCTGATCTGACCGCGGGAGACTCCATAGGTACGTAGTCATGGCACAAGATGGCGGCTCATGTCATAAGCTTCTGAAGCCTTGTGATTTGTAGTCATAACAACCAGATCCGCCTACGTCAGCCTAGAGATTCTGAACAACACACACCCCCACGCACCAACACTATAACATTCTAATCCATATGCATCCATCACAGAGTTAGTCCTGGTAGATTGTAATAATTTATAATTATAGAAATTAAAGATTCTTAAACGATCCCAACTCTCTCTTTTCTTGTCTCTCTGTCAATACAAAGTGTTTAAGTAAACTCCCTGATGATAAAAACAACCGCTTCTGATTATAATATCTAGATCTAATTACAGTGTATAAATATCTAATTACAGTGTATAAATATACGATCTATATTTCACTACATTTTGGCGAGCCTAGCCTGATATCTGCACAGTTTATTACACTTTGTGCCGATTTTGAGACATATTTGGGATTTTTTTTTGTTCAGTGTAAGTTCAGAAACACACAAAAAAGTGAGCTTTTCTCATTCAGCTAGTGAGGCAGAGCTTTTATCTTGAAGGGGGGTTGCACATTCATCACCCTCCTCAGGAGGCGCTTTTTCATCAAAACACCTTAAAGCTGATGTGCACTAGTGGCCATTTTGAGGCCTACATATGAAGGTATACTTTTCCTGTCTTGGTACGTTGAAAACTGTCTGTTTTATTATTTGTCGCTGTGTTTGTGACACTGTGTGCACATATTTGTGAAATCGGAGATAGATTTATCCCCGTCGGAAGTTACTTCTGTTCGGAAGACGTCTGATCGGCGTCTGTCCATTCCCGGTAAACATCGCTGGCATAATAGTTAGCTTCACTTGCTAATATTATTCGCTATAAGCCGACGTTATACACCAAAGAGCGCATCTGCACCCCAGAGTGCAGACGCTTAAGTCCCTAAATTATCTCGTCGCTAAGGCACGTTTGGTTAATCGGGCAATTTTGTCCTGGTTGCTCCTGGCGTTTGTTAGCTTAGCCGAAGAGCTAACTAGCCACCCCGGTTTTGGCACGGGAACGCATCCCGATAAGCTGTCAAACCGTTCTGACGAAGCGATTCTGCGTCCTAAAATCCGCTAAACCTTCCGGTACAAAGTACAGTCGGTTACATTAGCGGTGGTTCTTGTAAAACGCTCTGGTGTGTAGAATCAAATTTGCTACAGGGCTAAACGCTGAGTGACGGACAGCGCATGCGCAACAATCCGCCATCTTAGGTAACACGACACGTAGCTCGACCGGCCATCTTGGGCAGGTCAAAAGAGAATGATTTTTTGGCATTACTAAACGATTTTGCCCCAAATATTCATTCAAAAGCCAAGCTTCCCTGTAACTAATTCTTTAATAAGTCTACAGGTAAGGTTGTTTCTGGACAAATTAGTAACTTAAAGACCACATTACTATTTGGAAGATGGGCTCAGAGGAAACGATGCAGTTACCATCACAACTTCAGGCGGTGATGCAGAGCGCTCTCCTACCGATGATGCAAAGCGCTTTCCTACCGATGATGACTGAGATGAGGAACATGATGAACATGTTCAGCAATCTTCAGCAAGACGTTGAGGGCGTCAAACAGTTTGTGCGTGATTTTCAGGCGACACGGTCGTTCCATCCGTGGCGATGTTAGGCGATGCACCCATGGACGACGGCCCCGGTACCACTATCGCCGTAGCTGACAAAGTTTTGCTCGCACCTCTGGTCTTGAGGAAGGGGTCTAGTAGGCCCACAGTAGAGGTCACTGTACATCAGGGACATCGCTGTGTCGCATTACTAGACACAGGTTCGGACATTACGCTCATGAGCGGAGGTTTTTACAACAGCATGTGCGAAAAAAGGGGGGAGGGCCTCTCACCCCCCACACTCATTCCAGGCTCGATGATTTTCACTGATTTCAGTGGTGTTCCAGCGGCCGCGTCTGTGAAGACTGAGGTGAACATCTCGATAGGGGCCATGTCCTTAAAACACCCCATGTACATCGATGAAAATATAACCATTCCCATGCTCATAGGGCTGGACTGTCTCCAACGCCTTAACTCTGTCATCAACTACAAGTCTGGCCAACTGTTTGCACGTGTGAGAAAGCCTAGGCCGTACAAGCCACCGCCTGACACGGACTTCCGCTATTCTGTGGCAAGTCTTTCGGGTGAGGCCGCGACTACGGGCTCACCACCACGCTCAAAGCCACCGGGGAAGCCCCCTGAAATTCGTTCCCAGATTGAACGAGTTGTAGACCAAGCGGATGCTAGTACCCACGAGTCTACAGGTGTCTCCCTGTTTGAAATGATGACGCGCAGACAAATGACCCTACCGCTTCACCTGCTGTATCAACAGATTCTGCTCGACACAGCCCCGGCTTGTACGAGCGACCAATACTTGCAGGACCTGAGAACTCACCTGCTTGCAGCATTCTCGATCGCACAGGCATCTCTGGAGAAGTTGGCTGAAGGCAGGAAATCTTATTATGATAAGAAAGCCTCACATTCCGAACTCGATGTAGGTGATGAGGCCTGGTACTACATTTTCGCTCCCAAAACGGGTAACAATAAGGCGACCTCGGGGAAGCTGGCTAAGAAACTTTTGCCCAAATGGTCGGGTCCATACCTGATAACAGATAAGATCTCTCCGGTCGTGCACCAGATCAAGATCGCCTGCAAAAACAAGGCGCCCGTCTACAAATGGGTACACAGGGACCATATCAAACTGCACAAGGGTTCCACAGATTTGGCCGATGCCGACAACAACAATCTACCGACTTCAAAAGGGGGGTGATAAATACGTCCCGTTGGTTCCACAGATTTCTATCTCAGGTTACACAAAATAGTTTGAGTGTGCGTGGTTGTCTTTCATGTTATACGTCACGTGCAGACTTACCCCGGGTTTCCACGGGAGCCGTCAGCAGCACGTTACTGCAGCAGCACGTCTAGCTGCTGCTTGGCCCTTCCCACAAGACGCGACGCAGCAGAGGAGCAGCTGTCACCGACAGGGCACGAAGTCACACGAGTGACTTCGTCAGTAAACACAACAACAAGCAGGAGAAAACTACAACATGGCTCCAAAATTTTTGTGTTTTTATGTTCTGTCCGTTTTATAATCGCCAATACGGACCTGAAAAACAAAGGAGACCGCTAGCTAGGTGATAACTTCTCACGGGGCCGCACAGTTAGTAACCTTTTTTAAAGTAAAGCGACCGGAAGGCAGTACATTCTTTATTCTGAAAATCTCGGGAGCTTCTCTCCATTTCAGCGTCCGATTTCCTGTCTTTCCTTCCCCAAAAATGTCGAACTTGACCCGTTTCAGAGGCGTCGCGCGTAGGAAATAGAACCGGCGCGTAAAGGCCGCGACATGCTGCTCCTGAGACGCGGCCGACTCGCGCTGCTGACGGCTGCCGACGGCTCCTGTGGAAAAGGTTCTGTTGACCACAGCCGTTCCTATCAGCAGCTATGACGTGCTGCTGCAGTAACGTGCTGCTGACGGCTGCTGTGGAAAGCCGGGGTTAGAGTGTGTTGAGACGGACATGCTGTGGGCTCCTGGAGTCAGGTAAACGGCCAGGTAACAGTGAGTGGGTTAGGCCACATAGTACTGTTATCCAAAATTTTGTTTTTTTTATCTTTACTAATCACAATTCCTTATGGGTACATTAACATGAAAGTGATTACTAACTCTACTGATTTACATTTTAGTACTGATTTACATTCCTGTTTTTTTATAGTATCTTTGACAAGTTGATTTAAAAGTGAATATTATGATTATGTTGATAATCAATGTTGATTTACCTTACAGGGCTATAACAAATTTTGCCCCTATCATGACAGCGTGTATTTCATGTGAGGATTCACTGATACCAGATAGGGTTCTTTCATTTTCTGCTTTTCGCATCATTCTTTTTGCATCTCACACAGAGAGGGCTGCATCCATTTCTTCACTTAATGGGTAATTCACATAAAACTTACACATAGTACAACAGGTACTCATAGTTAGGTTTTTATTTCTTTGATGACATGAAACACAATCTTGTCGTGTCTACATTGAAGTGCCTGCACTGTGCTCTCTCTCCTCTGCTGAGCTCGTGAGGATCCTGCTTCCTGGGGGTGGATCCGTGACTCGTCATCTGAATCGACTACTCCTGGGTGGTGCTCCGGCTCGTTGGCCTTGGACGTCTGTGGTTCCGGCATGGCTGCTGGGACACCTCATTCGTTGGGATTACTGTCTACTGCTCTTCTCTTTTTCTGGATTACGATAAGTACTGTTACAAAGATCAATTTTCTATTTGGAATATTACCCTGCCAGTGGATACAAAGATCAATTTTCTAGTTGGAAAAATTCCCTGCTCGTGGATACGCACAAGATTTGCTCCTGCTTTGCATTATTGCCCGTGACGATATAAAGTTGCTGTTGCTTCAATTATGGCTTCCATGGGGAGTAGTTAATAACCTGCTGACTTGGGTTCTTCCCGAGGAGTATGCGAGACTGTTCTTCAGCATGGGGGTTCGTACCTCACCACAGTTGGCTGTTCCAGCGGGATCGCATCCTGTTCGGTTGTCAAGATTCTTCATAACTTGGGTTTGTTCAATGACCAAGTGGTCTCTTGCAGGACCACATTGACCTTGAAAAGGGGGGTGTGTAGCATTATGAATATTATAATTGTCTGCCCTTAACAGCTGCCCCTTTACACAGTAACAACGTGTAGGAATCGCCAAGGTCGGGTGCTGGTTTCTGATTGTTTACATTCCAGGAAAAGAGCCAGAAGGAGAAGAAGAACGCTTTTAATTAATCAAAGTACTTTATTTGTGATAAAGCTAGTTGAAACATATATTGATCAATAATAATCAGGTGAATGATCTGTGAAATAAAGATGTCATGAGTTATGTGTTTAATGAATAAACAGGACTGCACCAGACAGACTGATCTACATTAACATGGAAACGCATGACACTTTGTTCTCAGCCAATCAGAACTTTCGTCTGTCGTAGGGCATAATCTGGGTTGTTTACTGAAGTTGGCCAATCCGGTTTACTAAGATTTATAAACAACTAGGGGATATAAAACAAGACAATGCCATTTTATTCTCAGTTCCATTTTAACCTCAGTTCTGTTCAATCTGAGCTCCTAAGGAGTTCCATCATCCTCGCTAAGAAAAGTGCAGGCTGGCCAGCTGCACTTTCCTACTTTAAGCTGAGAACTGTCAAGCTGGAAATTTCTGTCGTTTGAACAATAAGACGACGATTCCTTCACAATAAGAGCTGAACCCGCCGAGATCTGCTGCTACTGCCGGAGCTATCCGTAGACTGGTTTGTCGTGCTGCACCACTGTTTCATCAGCCCAGCACCAAAGGGGGTTCTAGGACCTGACACTCCTGATCTGACCGCGGGAGACTTCATAGGTACGTAGTCACGGCACAAGATGGCGGCTCATGTCATAAGCTTCTGAAGCCTTGTGATTTGTAGTCATAACAACCAGATCCGCCTACGTCAGCCTAGAGATTCTGAACAACACACACACCCACGCACCAACACTATAATATTCTAATCCATATGCATCCATCACAGAGTTAGTCCTGGTAGATTGTAAGAATTTATAATTATAGAAATTAAAGATTCTTAAACGATCCCAAGTCTCTCTTTTCTTGTCTCTCAGTCAATACAAAGTGTTTAAGTAAACTCCCTGATGATAAAAACAACCGCTTCTGATTATAATATCTAGATCTAATTACAATGTATAAATATCTAATTACAGTGTATAAATATACGATCTATATTTCACTACATATATATGTATATTCTTTTCATTTTAAACAATAGGAGTCACAAGAGAGAAAGCAATAGGCAACTTCAATTTCTGGGAGGGGGAAATTAACCAGAAGATACGATGGTCTGGCTCTCTCAGCTGTTGTGTCTCCATCCAAATTCAGCTCTTTCATTACTTTGCACAGATGTCAGCATATTGCAACTGCTTCAGCTGTGAGTGATGTCACTGATCAGCATCAAAAAGCATCCACATTACATTAAAAGTTTTATTTTGTCGAAGTATGGCAACTTAATCCATTTGAAGGACTGGGAGAGCTGCAGTGTGTAAATGTGTTGTTAAATGACCAGAAGATGCTCTGTGACACAATGAAGCCCCGTGAATTAAAATGATGTGGGGGATTGAACTGTGTTTTCAATGTTGGGAGTTTAATAGCAGAAATGTTAAAGCAGCATGGATGGTGCTAACTTGCTTGTGCTTCCGTTCTGCTTCGCAAGCATCTCCTCTAATTTTTTTTTTAACCGTGTCCTGTCTGGCTGTGAAGCAAGCAGAATTGATGTCTGAATGCTGGTAACAAGCCTTACAGATTTACTCTCAGGTGGAGCATTAAAGCGTCTGCTTTTAATGTCACGTCTGATACTTAAAACTTTATTGTTATTGTTTTTGAATGCTTTGTAATTCCGACCAGACACGGAGACAGAGGTGAAAGAGAAAGTAAAAGAAAAGGTGAGGAGAGAGGAAGGGGCGGGGGGGAGGGGGTTCCACAAAAATAAACAATAATGAACAAGAGTCTGCTTCTAGACCTGCAGAAAAAGACAAAAAAAAAGCAAAATGGCAAAAAAAATGGGACACAACAACAATACAACAAGATCAAGCTATCACTGCCTCAGCTTGATGAAGAAATATATAATCAACATTGCTCAACTGAAGAATCACGATAATAAATCACAGTGCATTAAGTGCCCACCATAGTCTTAAGACCTGTGTTTAACGTGCCCAAACCCATACCTTTGAGAGCACCATGTGAGCACCTGTGTGTGTACACGCGCTTGTTTATGCAAGGTTTAACTATAGGAGCGTCCAACAGAGAGTGTGAGGGACCACAGATCCGCTCCCCAAAGATGCGCAGGAGACGGGGGGAGCTCCAAGTCTCAGAGATCAAGGCGCTGCCCCAGAACACAGGAACCCCATGGAGACTGCAACCAGAAAGGCCCCCGTCCCCCTCGAGAGGCACAGAGGATCGCCCCGGGGGGCCACAACCAGCAGCCGGCAGAGTCCCGGGAGACATCAGCGGCAAGCCCTCAGGCCCGCCTGCAGCCTCCCACCCCCTAGCCGGCCGAGCCTGGGACCCAGCGACCTTGGACCCAGGGGCAACCACCCCCGCCGGGGACCCAGCAGAGCCCAGGAACCCAGACCCCACCAGGCAGCCACCGGGATCTATCAGGCAGATGCCAAAATCTTAAACCCCCAGACCCGGTTGCCACGAACACTCAGGCAGACCAAGGCACAACCCCTCACACCAGGTGTGGCAGGGGGAGGGGGGACGAAGATCTATATCATCAAAAGAAGTTCCAGGAGAGGGGAGGAGTCAAAGGCCCCACCTGACATATACAGTCATACACAAACACAGCCACACACTCCCTCCCTCATGCTCACACATACACATACAACCAAAGACTTATAAAAATGCATGCCGGACACCCACTCATGCTCCCCATACACACCCTATTCACTCTGGTCCCGGTACTGCTGCACATTGGGTACAACCATCACCGGTAACCAGAGTTTGACCCTTTCTGCTGGGGTACTGATGAGCAGGCTCCCCCGCCCAACGCTGAGCACAGCAATCTACCACCCCAGACCCCAACCAGACGGCCAGATCTCCCTCCTAGCCTCCAGCCCCAGTAAGCCAAGCAACAACAGAGGTGGCTAAGACCCCTAGTCCCCTCCGCCTGCTCCAATATAGTGTTGTGTGATCATGAGGTGTATTCCATGGCTGTGGTGAGCGGGCAGTGCAGGCATCATCCGGTCTATGCCAGCTGATGCCACCGCACCACCCCACTTACACCCTCAGCCCTTGGTGTCTAAGTGCGGTTTAAAATTGGAAGTGGGCACCGGCACCTGGGAGGAGGCTGAGATATCCCCCTGCCAAATGCCGTTGAATGTGCTCACTCCCAAGGCCCTAAGTGTGTGTTTGTGTGGAATGTCGTCAGTGGAAGTGTATAAGGTGCAAATAAAATTGGGGGCAGGTTGCCACAGGGATGCGGAAATGGGGTCCATACCCGCACTCCCTGACTTGCCCACCCCCCAAGGTCCTATGTGTATGTTTGTGTGATGATGTGAGGGAGTAGGAGGAGAGAAACATGCGGGGATGGGGAGGAATGGCTGGTTGGGCTTAGCCCTCCAGGGAGCCAGCTCCCCTACTGGCCCCACTAGGCACCTCTGTTGTCAAACTGGCACCCAGGGCATGGAGACCCCAGCCCATCCTGCCAGGGCCCAAAACAGCAGCATTACAGAGCCTCACGGAGTCCGAGGGCACCAACCCAGCCCCACCCCAGCAGAATATCTATGCCCATCCCTGCATTTGCACAACTTCCAGAATATATAAGACATGGGACATCCAGGTAAGGTTGGGTCCTCCCCCGTCCTGCACCTCCCCCTCCCCTGTGATAGAACGGCAGAGGAGCCAAGGTCTACCTGAGACCCCCGAACCCGGGCCAGGCACTGCTGCATGTTCCTGCCTTCTTCCCGGCAGCATACATGTCAGGACCCGACCCCCAAGGCCCCGCCCAGATCCCCATCCGGGGCCGGCCACCCCCAAACCCCGAGCCCCCAGGCCCCCACCCAGACCTGCCCAGGGGCAATGCAGCTGCCAGGCAGTGACCCATGGCTGCCGCCAAGATCCCCAAGGGGCCCCACTCACAACCGCCAGTAGTCCACCCCCCAAGGCAACCCAAGCACCTCCAGATGGGGGCAACGGCCCCCCCAGTCCCAGACTCCCCAGTGAACCCACCTCCAGGGAACATCCGGATACTCCAAACTCATACCCCCACCCCCCCACCCACAGCATCCTGCAGGACAACATCAACGGCCCCCCACCCTCGCTATGTGATGGAACCGATCAAAGGAGCCCAGAGAGATTGATCTGAAGTGGAAGCAGAGGGTATATCAAGTGTAATATGATCTAACAAAAGATTTCTATACTGGTTAATGCAGAGAGTTTCTCTATTTTTCCAATTCAAGAGGATAGTTTTCTTAGCCATGCATATGGCAGTCAGAACCACGTGAACCAAAGATGTTTCATTCGGGACATCGTCCAGGTTTCCCAGTTAACAAAGAGAGGGGGTGGTTGGGATATGACATTTCAGAGACTTTGACAGGTCTTCACACACTCTACCCCAAAATTCCTGGACAGGTGGACAGGACCACAGTGCATGAATGTAATTGTCAGGAATGTTGTTTGTGCAGTGTGTACAGGTGTCAGATGACACACACCCCATCTTGAACATCCGATGACCTGTATAGTGCACTCTGTGTAGAATTTTGTACTGAATTAATTGTAAATTGGGGTGTCTGATCATTTTAAAAGTTTTTAAACAAGTTTGGGACCAGAAGTTCTGGTCAAAGCTGACTGATAGATCCACCTCCCATTTTTCAATAGGGATTACTAATCTATCATCTATTTTGGACAGTGTCTTATATACTTTAGACAGTAGTTTGGGGGGTTTCAGATTATAGAAGTCTGATACCCTTGGTGGTGTTTGCAATTCTATTTTATTAAGCTTAAATTTTTGTTTTACTACAGATTTAATTTGGTGGTATTCTAAAAAGCTATTCTTATCTATTCCAAATTGGGAGACTATTCTATTAAATGGGATAAAGTCCAATCCTTCATATATGTGTTCCAGGTATAGGATTCCTTTGTTTTTACAGTCTGGAAGGTTCATCATTTTATTATTTTGCAAAATATCAGGATTATTCCAGATAGGTGTGCGTCTGCATGGTACTAGTGAAGACTCTGTCATTTTAAGATACTCCCACCATGCTGTCAGAGAGGTGCTGACACTAATACTTTTGAAGCCTTCATGTTTCCTTATGCTTGAGCTAATAAATGGTAAGTCTGAAAGCTCTATCGTATTGCAAAGTGTCTGTTTTATATCTAACCAGGACTCATCTAGTGGGTTATCTTGCAACCATCTTGTTATATATTGCAGCCTGTTGGCTAAGAAATAATAATAAAAGTTGGGTAAATCCAGTCCTCCTCTGTCTTTGGTCTTCTGAAGCGTTTTTAAGCTAATTCGTGGAGGTTTATCCTGCCAAAGGAATTTAGTAATTGAGGAGTCCAGAGATTTAAACCAGTCAGCTGGTGGCTTGTTTGGGATCATCGAGAATAAGTAATTTATTCTGGGTAAGACCATCATTTTAAGTGTAGCAACTCTCCCCATGAGTTATATTGGTAAGGATTTCCATCTTGCAAGATCATCTTCCACTTTCTTTAAAAGTGGGATGTAGTTTAGTTTGGTTAGATCTGCTAACTTGGGAGAGACATTAATTCCCAGGTATGTGATATTCCCTGACTCCAATTGTGTATTAAGTAAATTGACAAAAGAGAAATTAATTGGTAGAACTGTGGATTTTAACCAGTTTATAGAGTAATCTGAAACTTGTGAAAAAGAGTTTATCAGTTCTATTGAATGAGAGAGAGATGATTGAGAATTCTGGAGAAAGAGTAAAACATCATCTGCATAAAGACTTATCTTATGTTCTATTTTCTTACACTTTATCCCTTTAATACATGTTGTTTGCCTAATTGCTGCCGCTAGTGGTTCGATAAAGATAGCAAACAGTGAGGGGGGGAGTGGGCATCCCTGCCTGGTCCCCCTCTGAAGACAGAAGCTAGCTGATATTTGGTCGTTCGTCCTGACACGTGCTGTTGGTGAACTGTATAATGTTTGTAGCCAGTTTATGAAGAAGTTCCCAAAGCCAAATTTATGTAAAGTTGCAAAAAAGAACTTCCAGTTAACTCTATCAAAAGCCTTTTCTGCATCTAGAGATAATATGCTAGTTTCTATGTTTCTACTGTAAGAGAAATCTATCAAATTAAGTAATCTACGTGAGTTTGTGGATGACTGTCTAACCTTAATGAAACCAGTTTGGTCAGGGTGTATTATGAAGGGGGTTACCTTCTCTAATCTTTTTGCCAGGGCTTTACAAATTATTTTGAGATCAACATTAATAAGGGAAATTGGGCGATAGCTGGTAGGAAATGCATGGTCTTTGCCTGGTTTTAACAAGAGACATATTGGCTGAGTTCCTCAAATTTTATTAAAACAAGTGGCCGAAATGAGTTTTCTCCGAAGAGTGGCTGGCTGTCCCTTAGAGATAGGGTGAGAAGCTCGGTCATTCGGGAGGTGCTCGGAGTAGATCCGCTGCTCCTCCACATCGAGAGGAGCCAGTTGAGGTGGCTCGGGCATCTGGTCAGGATGCCTCCTGGGCGCCTCCCTGGTGAGGTTTTCCGGGCACGTCCAACCGGGAGGAGACCTAAAGGTAGACCCAGGACACCGTAGAGGGACTATGTCTCTCACCTGGCCAGGGAACGCCTTGGGATTACCCCGGAGGAGCTGGCCCAAGTGGCTGGGGAGAGGGAAGTCTGGGCCTCTCGCCTTAGGCTACTGCCCCCGTGACCCAACTCTGGATAAGCGGATGAAAATGGATGGATGGATGGAACTCTGCTTGGTCTTTACCGTGTTTATCAGAAGATTCTAGGACTCTTTTCTGAATGAAAATGAAGTGTATACAATTCCTTAATAAAGAAATTACCAACAATTAAAACATGACAAGTTAACTAAGCATTTACTGTGATGGATGGAACTAAAGGTGATGTACAAACCTACTTGTATGTGTGAAAGCGATGTTAGTCAGAACTTCTTTATCTAGGAGAGCTGAATTCTGGATGTAAAATAATTTGGTTTGCGTTAAGCTATGAAGGTAGTTGTTATCAAAACACATCAGACGCAATCAGGCATGTCTACATACCCACTCAAAGACCTTTGTGATAGATCCGGAATGTCGAAGTCCTCGGATTTCCAGGCGCTAAGGTCCGTAGAAGAAACTGCGGCCCCACTAAACCGGTCTTAGAGTTGTCTCCAGGTCACAACAGATGGATGGAACTGCACGTTTGGGAGTCTTAAGGAGTCTAAACAATGTCAGCTTGTTCTGCAGGAGCTGTTGCGGTATCAGCTTTGCAGGTGCAAAAAGATTTTGATGACGTGTCAAAAGCTTTGATGGATAAAGAGGGTTTTGCTTCAGGTGGGCGGTCTGAAGCTTTCTCTAGAACCGAGAGTGATCCAGTCTTGATGTTCTCATGTTACGATTTGTGTAGCCAACCAAAGGTTGACAAGTTGGAGAAATATTACCAAGACATGTATCTACACTCAACAAAAATATAAATGCAACACCTTTGTTTCTGTTCCGATTTTTCATGAGATGTACTTAAAGATCTAAAATTCATTCCAGATACACAATATTACTATTTCTCTCAAACATTGTTCACAAATCAGTCTAAATGTGTGATAGTAAGCACCTGTGCTTTGCTGAGATAATCCATCCCACCTTACAGGTTTGCCACATCCAGATGCTGATCTGACATCATGAGTAGTGCACAGGTGTACCTTATATTGCCCACAATAAAAGGCCACCCTGGAATGTGCAGTTTTTTTGCTTTATTGGGGGTCTGAGGACTCAGAACCAGTCCGTATCTGGTGTGACCGCCATTTGCCTCATGCAGTGCAACACATCTTCTTCGCATAGCGTTTACCAGATTGCCAATTTTGGCCGTTGGAATGTTGGTCCACTCCTCTTCAATGGCTGTGTGAAGTTGTTGGATATTAGTGGGAACTGGTACACACTGTGGTATACGCCGGTCAAGCACATCCCAAGCATGCTCAACGGGTGACATGTCCGGTGAGTATGCTGGCCATGCAAGAACTGGGACATTTTCAGCTTCCAAGAATTGTGTACAGATCCTTGCAACATGGGGCCATGCATTATCTTGCTGAAACATGAGGTGATGTTCATGGATGTACGGCACAACAATGGGCCTCAGGATCTCATCACGGTATCTCTGTGCATTCAAAATGCCATCAATAAAATGCACCTGTGTTCTTCGTCCATAACAGATGCCTGCCCATACCATAACCACACCACCACCATGGGCCACTCGATCCACAATGTTGACATCAGCAAAGCACTCACCCACACGACGCCACACACACACTGTCTGCCATCTGCCCTGAACAATGTAAATCGAGATTCATCCGTGAAGAGAACACCTCTCCAACGTGCCAGACGCCATCGAATGTGAGCATTTGCCCACTGAAGTCTGTTACGGCGACGAGCTGGAGTCAAGTCAAGACCCCGATGAGGACAACGAGCATGCAGTTGAGCTTCCCTGAGACGGTTTCTGACAGATTGTGCAGAAATTGTTTGGTTATGCAAACCAATTGTTTCAGCAGCTGTCTGAGGGCTGATCTCAGACGATCTTGGAGGTGAACCTGCTGGATGTGGAGGTCCTGGGCTGGTATGGTTACATGTCGTCTGAGGTTGTGAGGCCGGTTGGATGTACTGCCATATTCTCTGAAAGGCCTTTGGAAACAGCTTATGGCGGAGAAATGAACATTCAATGCACAAGCAACAGATCTGGTTGACATTCCTGCTGTCAGCATGCCAATTGCACGCTCCCTCAATGCTTGTGGCATCTGTGGCATTTTGCTGTGAGACAAAACTGAACATTCCAGGGTGGCCTTTTATTGTGGGCAGTATAAGGTACACCTGTGCACTACTTATGATGTCAGATCAGCATCTTGATGTGGCACACCTGTGAGGTGGAATGGGTTATCTCAGCAAAGCAGAAGTGCTCACTATCAAACATTTAGACTGATTTGTGAACAATGTTTAAGAGAAATGGTAATGTTGTGAATCTGGAATGAATTTTAGATCTTTAAGTCCATCTCATGAAAAATCAGAGCAGAAACAAAGGTGTTGCGTTTGTAATAAGTCTTAATTACATTTAATTAAGGACCATAAGACATCAAAAATTCACATCGAGTATGAATTCCATCTTATGGACAGTGGGTTATTTAAATCAGAAGATTGGATCTTTTTATTGCAGGGATTTAGATAAAACTTTGTTTTAACTGAGAGACAAGAGAAGAGAGAGAGACCTTCAAATGTTTAACGAAATGTACTACTCAATATTTTTAAACAATTTAACAAGACAAACTCTCTAATGATGGATGTTCTGTTTGAATGAGGTGTGAGATGGTTGGTGTGTGTGTGTGTGTGTGAATGAGTGCCAAATTCAGAACCCTCGTATCCGGAGAAACAAAGTCTGAGTGGGAGATGATATTTTGCTCCTAAATGATCAGAGTTTGAGACTCGTAGTCATAAACGCATTAGACACCATTTATGTCGCATCCACATACCCTGAGTAAGACCTCTACGATGGATCCAGAATGCCAGGACCTTCCATCCGGTACTGGAGCCAATGATACAGCGTCACAGCACAACAAACTAGTAATTGGATTGTCTCCAGGTAAAAAGCGACAGGTGGTTCACAGCGTCATAAAGGGGACCCTCCTTGGGTCAGCGAGTTCAGCTTTTATTCTGAAAGGTACCGTTGCTTGGTTGGTAACAAAACAACAGATTTTTCCCAGCTTGAATGGTTCTCAGCTTAAAAAGAGAAGTACAGATGGCCGGTCCAATACTTCATTTAACATGAGGTGAACTTCATGGGATCTTGAGAACTGAGATCTTGAGAACTGAGTTTAAGATGGCGTTGGAACTGTTTTAGTAATCTGGATGTTTTTGATTCTGGACGAATCAAAGCTGACAGATTTATAAACCCCACAGAGACTCTGCCACGCTTCAGACTAGGAAGGTTCTGATTGGATCAGTACAGCAATGTGTCATGTGATTGTTTTCCTTACATGTGTCAGCATGTCTAGTGACTAAATTAAGTCATATTACTTATTAAAAACACATTAATCATAATATTGTGATTTCACAGATCTGTCACATTGTATTATTGACTAACAGTTGTTTTGATTAGCTTTATTTAAAATAGAGTTCTTTGATTTTATAAAAGAAAAGAGTCTCTTCATCTTCTGTCTTCATTGCATGAAAGTTAACAGTTTAGAAGCAATATGCATGACCTTGAGGCTGTTTCATGCACTCTGGCGCTGTGTCAAAGGGACCCGTGGAAAAGGTTAAATAACCTTGGAGGAATAGCTCCTTCATCACGTTACACGTTTATATTTTTGTTGAGTGTATATTTAATCTCAGTACCGCATCACTGCAGAGCTGCCAATTGAATCATGCTTGTCTGTGAATCTATACAAATAGTTTAATCTTCCTATTCCTGGTCCACACACAAAAAGAAAACATAGAGAACTCCTTTGAGTGTTTGTTTCCCCTTTTTTCTCATCCAGTGGTAATTAGTTCCAAATCTATTAGCACAGCAAATCTAAAAACATGCACTGAGCTAAACTAAGACATTATAGTGATGTTCTGAACACTGAGGAATTAAAATTAAGGCAACACTAAATAGCTGAGTTTACTAATGTTGCTGACTACTATTTACTTTAGATTTCTTTCTTATTTTAAATGTGTATTTCAAACAAGTGCAAGTGTACTTTTATTTTGGGTTCGGAACAAAAGACCTTAAACCTGAGTACTGATGCTGACCTAGTACGGGTTTAGGGACACTTATCTGTCATTAGTTTCCAGAGATTTGGTGAACTTTCTACACCGATGCAATACCTTATAATATTGACAACTTTGTGAATATTAAAAAATCATCACCAAACCTCTAGAAACTTTAACGTCTACTCATCTGCCTCTTTTGCATCTGCTGTGTGTTTCTTTGATGAAGATGAGAGATTGCAGCACAACTATTTATGTGTAACATTTCCAATGCATATGTGACCTGAAAAGCAATTGGGGCGCTCATCAAAAGATGAAGTTGACACAATAATTTGTGATTGGTTGAATAGAAGGAAGCTCACAATGGAAGTGTGCTTGTTTCCTTTTCATTTAATAATTTTTTTCTGCAGCAAATCCGACACAGTTGTGGGCCAGGCTCATGCATAGGAAGATTCTATGCCAATAACTATTTTTGGAACCCTGATTAGCTTGTGGTTGTTACTATAATTCACATTACAGCTTTCCAATTTTGAAATGAGAGGTTTTAAACGGGATAAATGCTTCCACAGGGACCTTTACAATGCCTGACAGTGATTTCTTTTGGTAGGAGACAAAAATGTTTGTACTCTACTAAGAATTGCCAGCCTAATAAGCTGTTAATTGCTATTGCTTCTAACACCCTATAGACTTATATCTGATAAAAAGGTTTAAAGGAATTAAAAGTTTTCTTCTTTCTTCCCCTTGCATCTTTCTCTAGACGTTCGGCACGTATTGAAGCAGTGACCTATTCGCACCGACTTTCTAAGTCTTCTGGGTAGGCAAATTCAGCAGATCTTAACTCCTTCTCCGCATTGCACCTGATGGAGGGTGTATAAAAATCCTCATCCCATGCGCTTTTGCAGTCCTCCTGCACCCCCTCTAATCTGCCCTTCCCCCCTTCTGCTTTCATCTATGCATCCATCCCCTGAACTCCTCTTCTCTCTCCTCTTTCTCTCTCAGGAGGCTGCAGCAAGATCCATTTAGAGCAATCAGCACGGGACACGAATACAGAGCAGAACGCACGCACACACACACACACACACACACACACACACACACACACACACACACACACACACACACACACACACACACACACACACACACACTAAGTGACGGACACTATCTTTCACCCTTAGACAGAAAGACAGAACACAGAGAAATTCATTCCTTGTATTTCTGTATAATGTGAGGTGTGTGAGGTGGCAAATCTCTCTCTCTCTCTCTCTCTCTCTCTCTCTCTCTCTCTCTCTCTCTCTCTCTCTCTCTCTCTCTCTCTCCCTCTCTTTCTTTTTATATATATCTCTCTATGTCTTATCTATATATTTGTTTTC
>SSNQ01034018.1:39118-68529 GCA_006942095.1 Nothobranchius kuhntae
ACACACACACACACACACACACACACACACACACAAATCCACTAAGTGACGGACACTATCTTTCACCCTTAGACAGAAAGACAGAACACAGAGAAATTCATTCCTTGTATTTCTGTATAATGTGAGGTGTGTGAGGTGTGTTTGCTCTCTCTCTCTCTCTCTCTCTCTCTCTCTCTCTCTCTCTCTCTCTCTCTCTCTCTCTCTCTCTCTCTCTCTCTCTCTCTCTCTCTCTCTCTCTCTCTTACTCTGTGTGTGTGCCTGTGTTTGCAGTGCTGACTGCCCCCTTTCTTAAACCTCTGTCCTTTCTGCTAGGGCAGTAAAGCTTTTTTGTTTGCTTTACCTCTTTTACCCCCAATAGTTTGAGTACATTTAATGAACTTATCTTGTATATTTCCAACGATATATAATGAGTCAAAGCAAGGCAGTTGAAGGAACTTGGAAAGGCTCACGGCTTTAAAGGTCAAGGCTTTGATTGCTATGCAGCAGTTTTGGGCTAACAGAAAAGATTTTTGGCAGATGTCCCTGTGGTTTGTGTGGTAATAGGTTTTTATGTGTTTCAAGGCAAGAGAATGGAGTTCTGATCCCATCTTAGGCAAAATACTTTGGAGAGTCAAGGTTAACACAATGGTGGTAAATGTGTGACTCAAGAGTAATCCACGTACAGTACAGTTAGTAGGTTCAGTTATTCTATCACTTTGGTTTCAGCGACGTTTATTATAATAACCCTTCATTAATGAGGTACACATGTTCATGTAGACCAGTTTTCCACATAGCTTGGCCTTGGAGAAGAGAAGCATCCATTGTTGCATCTAGGAGAATAACACACTTACAAACTATCAGAGATATCAGTGTGAGAAAGTTCCTGGCTACAGGAGGAGGGTGAAAGCCTGAAGATCTGAGAAGATCCCAGTCAGTTGTGTGTGTGTGTGTGTGTGTGTGTGTGTGTGTGTGTGTGTGTGTGTGTGATAAATATCAGCCTCTCACCAGAGGATTTCAGATTAGCCTGACAAACATCAGGACATGCCTGTTCGGTGCACTGTCTGAAAGTCTGCAAAATAAAAGTTTCCTGAGTTCAAAGTGAGTATCTGAGACGTTCAGAGTCGGTGCACAGGCTGGTTAACAGATTACTGTCAGAATCCTAAAACATCCATCCATCCAGGGCATCAGCTTAGGGATCCCCAGACCGCCCTTTCCCTAGCTACCTCCAGAAGGACAAGGCGTTCCTGGGATAGCTGTGAGATATAATCTCAAAGGCAAATCTTGGGTCACCCCTCAAGGTCTGAAATACCTCTCTAAGAATTTGTCTTGAGGGTGATCCCAACCAGATGCTCAAACCACCTAAACTTGCTGTTTGATTGATCAAATAGCAAGTGTGATCTTCTGCTTTTTGCCTTTAATGTGAGCTCATGACCACAGGTGAGACTTGGAATGTATAATAATTCAAAAGGCCTCATCTTTGCAAACTCTCTCTTCACCACAACAGATTGGTAAATCTCCCACAACACCGGGAATGCAGGTCCAATCCACTGTAAGAGCTCCTGCTTCCTTTTACCCTCACATGTGAACAAGTTCCCATGATGGTAAACCCCTTCACTAGGGCCAGGAGGTCATTCCAAAGCCAAATATCTTCATACTTAGAGAGTCTGATTTGCATCCCAGCTCCTTCACATTCACCTGTGAGCTTTCCAAGGTCCTGCCTCATGCCCTGGCTTCACGAGGCCAACAGGAAAACATCATCTGCAAAAAGCAGCAATGCAGTCAGAGAACTAAAACAAAGACTCTGTTCTGCCTGGCTGAGCCTAGAATTTGTGTCCATTCATTGTATGAACATAATCTGTTCCAAACAATAGCTGCTGAAGTCCAGTATGCACTGGGAAGGATTTTGACCTATTACTCGTCCAGATCAAGCCCCCACAATGCGGCTCAAAAATTGAGGCCAACCCGGAAGTACCAAAAATTGCAGTTCCACCCTCATCCACTAGGGGCTGGTGTCAGAAGCGAGCAAATCCTCATTGACTCCAATGTTAAAAATACCAGTTTCACAGCAGAAATAAACATGTTTACAGCCTGGTTCCAAAACATGTTTTTGGTTTAAATGATCTAGTTTACACTCATGACAACTCTGAGGGGGGGGTGAATTTTTTTCTCACTCTTCTGTTTAAGTGTATTAAAAGCCTAAAATTCTGTATACCGTAAATCCTCTAATGTTAGCCTGTATTTAATTAACTGCCGGGTATCATACTTTGGCTGGTGTCGGAGTCGGCGGAGGTGAATATTGGCTGGTTTTTTATTGTGGCCGGGTGGAATGTGGTAACAAGCAAGNATAGCCTCAGTTGACGTCAGCAGCTCCCCATCCCCACTGTAACCAGTGTGAGTTGCTGCCTTCCTCTCCTGAGGCGCCGGACAGTTTGCCAGAACCTCTTTGGGGCCGATCGATAGTCTTTCTCCATGGCCTCACCAAACTCCTCCCACGCCCGAGATTTTGCCTCGGCAACTGCCACTGCTGCACCCCGCTTGGCTATCCGGTACCTGTCTGCTGCCTCCGGAGACCCACAGACCAGCCACGCCCTGTAGGCCTCCTTCTTCAGCCTGACGGCTCCCCGAACCTCTGGTGTCCACCAGCGGGTACGGGGGTTGCCACCACGACTGGCACCGGCCACCTTACGACCACAGCTAGCAACAGCCGCCTCGACAATCGCAGAGTGGAACAAGGCCCACTCGGACTCAATGTCCCCCACTGCTCTCGGGACGTGGTCAAAGCTCTGCCGGAGGTGGGAGTTGAAGACCGTCTTGACAGGTTCTTCTGCCAGGCGTTCCCAGCAGACCCTCACTATGCGTTTGGGTCTGCCAGGTCTATGCGGCATGTTCCCTTGCCATCTGATCCAACTCACCACCAGGTGGTGATCAGTTGACAGCTCCGCCCCTCTCTTCACTCGGGTGTCCAAAACATACGGCCGCAGGTCAGATGATACGACTACAAAATCTATCATCGACCTGTGACCTAGGCTGCCCTGGTACCAAGTGTACCGGTGGGCATCCTTATGTTCGAACATGGTGTTCGTTATGGCCAAACTGCGGCTTGCACAGAAGTCCAATAACAAAACGCCGCTCGAGTTCAGATTAGGTGGGCCGTTCCTCCCAATCACACCCCTCCAGGTCACGCTGTCATTGCCCACGTGAGCATTGAAGTCCCCCCGCAGGACAATGGAGTCCCCTGATGGAGCACTATCTAGCACTCGTCCCAGGGACTCCAAAAAGGGTGGGTACTCTGAACTCATAAGGCGAATATATATGAACCCAGGTAGCAGTTTCTCTTTAGGATTGAGAGGAGATGCAGGAAGATAATAAACAGGCAGGACAGAAAAATAGTCAAATAAAAACAAGTTAGTTTTTGTACCTGGTGGTTGCAACAAACAGACACCATTGAAGGTAATCAGAAGTGAGGAACAGAAAATGAAATAATTATTTTAATGTTTAGAGCAGCAGGAACTCCGAGAGGCTGCAGGCGCATCAGTGAGCTTGCGGCCGCGGCACAGGGGGAGGAGGGAGAGGGCTGAAGCAGAAACTACCGTTGTTAAAAGAAATGTGTTTAACTTTGAAAATGTGGGCGCAATTTTAATTGTCAAAAACTCCAGCGAACCATTAGTTCATTTTGCTCAAATAGAAATTGAGGCCTGCCTCTAATTCTGGTCCTCCTTCCAATAAAGGCCTGGAGCTTGATGAGCTTGAGTCAAATACAGGCCTGGGCCTGTATTAGAGGATTTACTGTAATTAATGAGCATCTGACCCACGTGACCACAGAGCTAGCTCCGTGGAAAGGCCTCAGTAGAGCCTCGGCCTGGCTTGGAAACTGTTCCGGGATTTTTAGTCTCTGTGTTTGTGTATTCTTTTTTGGATATTATTTGTGCAATTGTTTAACAAAATGACTTGCTGTGGCATTAATTGCACTAATAGAGCGTCCACTTCATTTTTTTTGGTAAGTAAAATTATATTTATGTATTTTAGGTCACTGCTGAGCTGAGCTTAGATTTTAACATGTACTGTTTAACCATAAAATTTAAATGTAATAGGGTAAAACCCAGTGCATTTAACATAATGATGCACTTTAGAAAATGGGTTGAAATATAACATGTTGGTGGAGCTGGGTTCCCACTATTGGCTTGTGGAGCTCTCGGGAGACCGATGTTTTCCACCCATTTCTCCCCTCCCCGCAGCTCGGCGCATCTCTGTCTGATCGCGGGCTGCCGGCTTTCAGCAGCTTTCGGGAGACCTCTGTATTCCACCCGGTCTTACCCAGCGGTCAGCCCGGCGTATCTGGTGTTGTGCACAGTTTACTCCGGTTGTAGCTAGGTTGTTAGCTTAGCTCCCACCTCCGGGTTAGCTTTGGGTTAGCTTCAGGTTAGCTTGTAGCTAGTTCAACCGGGTGTCATCAGTTGATCCTAGCCTTACAGCCCCACCCTCAGCTCCACCTCTCTTCCCTTTTGTGGAATTGTCTGGGCTTGACGGAACCTGTGACACGGTCAAAATGGTGGTGGTGGCCACCTCCCATTCATCTTCAAAAACGTGTTATTGGAGGCTATGGAAACCCATTGTCCAATATTTATATGTCGATGGTCCTGATGGTCACTTTGATTATCAAGAGATCAAATGGCCTTTAGTAGGGGGCTAGAAATCCCATATTTCCTTAATACCCTACCCAACCTGAGCAAGTACAGCAAGGGCCTAGGTCAGAAGGCTTCTACAAGTCAACTAAACACATAATTGGTGGCTGGACAAACCCTTGGATGTCCTAGTGAAAGTTAAAATGCTGGTCCAGTTCCACGGCCAAAAGGAAAATCACTCCTGTCATATCTGAGGTTTGAATAACAGTCAGCTTTATCCTCGAGCACCCTGCCAGACTGTCATATGTGAGCTAAAGAGTGTGATATCCCTGTCCATCACTGTCTGACACACCTGACCTCCACACAACAGTACAGATTTTAGCAAATGCTGGTTCATGATGTGTTTTGCTAAATAAGTTTCTCCTGTTTATTTTTCCTACGTATTGTTTTTAGATAGTCATCTTAATACTCTACCATGCATCTACTGTCTAAACCCACTTTTTCCTACGGGGATTGTGATCTAGTGGAGAATAAGTGCTCGTGGGAAAAAGACGCAGCACGCCCTGAGTATTTAAGGTCAACACAGAGCCACATACAGACAAGCCCTTCATTCAAGCTCACATTCATTCCAAGGCCAGTTTAAATCAACCAGTTAAATTATTAAATATGGTTTTGAAAAATTGGAATACCTGGAGAACACATACATGCTCAGGGAGAACATTAAAACTGAAAAAAAGCACAAGGTCAACCCCTGATTTTTTTTCCTGCAAGGCAATTATGCTCGCCAATTGTTCCATCAGCCCTTCTTTTTGTCTCTTTTTTTACTGATTTATTCAAATTCTGAAAGTTTCTAAACAGTGATTTGAATAGTGTTTGGTATCTTTCCAACTCTATTCAGCTGGAAATGTAGTCTGATCTCCATTTCAGTCCAAACTGTACACCAGTTTCATCATCTGAACAGAAAACAAAGCAAACATATTTGAAACAACTTAATTGGGTCAAGCTTTTATAAAAACATGTCAAGATACAGATTAGAAGAGAAGTCACTTACACAAAAGACTGACATCAGATGAAGCAAGGCAGAGAAATGCAAATAAAACAAGTCACCGTCATGAATATGGTGATTTCAACAGGCCAAAGCGACTTTCCATTAAAAGCAGCTGGCAACACTGACACTGCAGTGTGTGCCAACTCACTCAAGAGGCAGTGAGAAAGCTCATCTGGCATCTGTGTATCAATAGTGAGGATGAGTTGTGAAGCATTTCTTATTTTCAGAAGGGTTACAAATCCTACACCCATCTGCCTCAGCCACACTGACCCAGTGCTACACCTCTGACTACACAGCAAAGTCATCAGCGGACATCATGTCAAGCATTTATCAATCTTTACAAATAAACATACCAGAAACTTGACTCTGACTCATCGGGGCTTTCTGTTACAAATCTACACACTTTCCACCACAGCTACTTCTTGCCCTGGTACAAACTACACTCAGTGTAGCCTAACTAACCCAAACCCTAACTCCCATGCAGGTAGAAAATTATTCACTAACCACAAACAGGAAATATGTAATGTGCTTAATGTCCTAGAAGTTTAGTTTGTAAAAACACAATGAGATCAAAGGCCACTCATTGTAATGTCTCATGAAGTTTGTAGTTTTGGATTCTGAGATAAAGGTTCCTCAGTCCAGAAGGGAGTCGAGATCAGGCATTGCTGCAAGAAGCATTTAAATACATAACTCAGAAAGTTATTTTGTTTTGATTTTCTTAGCCAGTTTTGTTTGAAATTATTGTCATCAATGAAAACTTCTCACCAGTTTAGATATTCTCCACGGGACCATATTGCCAGCTTATGTTAAAGTGACGATGTGTATTTTCCCTTGCGATAGGGGGTAGTATGTACCTAAATCACTGCAAGCACGCAGTAAAGCCTGGTTTATGCTTCTCCGTCAGCTCCGCAAGGGACAGACACGCACGGATTGACGGAAGCGTTTTGCTCTCATACTTCTCCGTCTCCTGGAGAGCGTTGCAAAGCAATTGCCCTGCAGGACCACAGAGGGCATAGCGCTGTTCTGTGGTATCCTGTCATGTATCGGTCCAAGATCGTTTGTTTATATTTAGTTTTTTTGTGTATATAAGAGACTTTTAACACGGACATATTTGTCTCTCATTCTCCCACCGCTTCATGCGCTCCCCACCTCTAAACCCACGTTTCCTGTCATTTCCGTCCACAAATAAAACGCTTGCTGCGCATCTTTTCACTCCTCCAGTCACGGGAGGATTAAACGTTCATATTTTTAGAGTTTTTTCGCGAGGTATTCTTCAAGCTTCTCAGTGTCTGCCGCTAGTTAAACTCGGCTCTCTTTGCAATGGTGGCGCTGTAAACAACAGCGGTATCCTGACCAATCACAAGCTTGCGTAATCCGTTTCGTTCTACGGATGTTTAAAAAAGTGGGCTCGACTACGTACTTGCGTGCCTGCCGCAGCCCTACGCAAGGACGGATAATGGCGTTGCGTGTGCTCCGCACTGACGCAGACGGAGAAGCATAAATCAGGCTTAAGACCTCACCAACGGATGGTCTTTAGGGTCAAAAGTCTCTGGGAGTGCTATCTCTAGCAAAATAAGCACATCCGATTCCCTTTCATCACTGGCAGCAAGTGAAGAGGTAAATGTCTAAAACGTTAATGGTTAAAGTTTTGTAGCCGCTTGTTACAAATCAGTTAATGCACTTTGTCCTCACGGGCTTCTGTAGAAGGAAACATGGCATCTAATATGGCATCGCCCGGTAACTTAGGCCCACAGCCATGTATTTTAAAGCTGATTTTTCTGGTTATGTTACGAAGTTGCTAATATTTCTCAAAAACATTCAATTCATTTTCAACAACATTTTGATGCATGCTTCCAGAGACTAATGGTAAAAACTACACGTCTCTTTAAGCCTAACAAAGCTATAGCTAAACACATTTAAGAAGAGGCACATTATTATTTGACAGCTGCACCTAACGTGGTTCTGTTCAAACCTAATGGTATGAATCACCCCCGCAGTCATGGTGGGTGGAAGTTTCCTGACCCACATGAAAGAATCACATGAAAAGACAGATAAGAACGTACAAAAATGTTTATTCTTTGAAGGAAATAAGAGGGAAACTGAGAACGCTGTTCCAAGTCTGAGTCTAAAACAGAAGAACAAATGGGATGAGAACCAGGGAATAAATGGAAAGTGGAGTAGCCTTACGGTGCGGGAACTGTGGACAGGCTGGAGGGGGAGGCTGGTCTGGTCTGAGATGGGTCAGGCTGAGGTGAGTGGGTTGAAGTTGAGGAAGATGGACGGTGGAGAGCGGACAGCCAGGAGAGGTGAACGACGCAGAGACCGACACACTTCAGACAGGCTGGGGCTGAGACTAGACTCCAAGCTGGTTACTCTGTGGACAGGGAAATCTATGCTAGGACAGGTAATGAGATCACAAGAGTTTCAGAACATTATACTGAGACAGGACGAGGCTGGAGGCTACCCAACATGAGAGTATCAACCGGCACCGAAGTGTGGAAACACCACTCCTTAAATCCCCTGGCCTGCTGATGGGGTAATCCGTCACAGCTGAGACTCTCCGACACGCCCACCAGCAACAAGCTCAGAGGAGCAAAAACATGATGAGTCCATGTAGGTCATTGCAGAACCGTGACACTCGTAGTCTATATTGGCTTCTATTTGAAGCAGTGATGATTCCAGTGTGAAGTAGGGTTTAGGAGGGACAGCAGTAGCTCAGCAGGTAGAGCGGGTTATCCAGTAGTCGGGTGGCTGCAGGTTCAATTCCCACTCCGTCAGAGAATGCTGCAGTTGTGTCCTTGGGCAAGACATTTAACTCACCTTGCCTGCTGGTGGGGGTCAGAAGGACCAGTGGTGCCGTGTTTGGCAGGCAATTACCTTTCACCAACCTCATGCAAAATGTTGTTGTTGCTGCCGATCAAACCAACAACACTGTGTGAGTAGTACGTGCAGGAGAGGGTTCAGAACACTTTCCTGTAGAGCACCAGTATTGAAAGCAATGGTGATGAATACAACACCACGGGCCTTCACTGATGGTGGTCTACCCATCAGGAAGTCTAGAACCCAGATGCACATTGATATGCTCAGAGCTAGCAATAGGTTCTGCAAAATGCCACTGTCAAATGAAAAAACTAGAATCCAGACACAGGTTTATCAAAACCTATTTGACTTCCTGGTGATTGGATGCAGGATTGGTGACAAATGAGTTATGGCTGTGAACTTCTGCAGATAGGAGTGAACTAAAGGACTAAATCATTTGAACATATTGATTACAAACATGCATAACACAGAATCTTTGAGGTGATACTTGTTATCCGTGTGATTTTGTACTGCTTTGTGGTTGTTGAGCACAGGAGGAGGGAAAATCTGAAATGATACATTATGAGACAAGCAAGAAAAAAGAAATAATAAAGATTAGGGTTAAGCATATCAACATTTACCTTACGAACAGCAATCTGATAAATTACTGACTGCAATGACATTCCTCAGGGACGCACTCGTTTCTTTCAGTGACACCAACAAACTGGCGGAGTGGCCTGAATAAAACTTTAATGCACGAACTACAGAGTAAAGTGATAATGTTAATCATGGAGCAATACCAACACAGAGGGCAGGTAAAACAGTCAAGGATGAGTGTGAGTACAGCCTTACACAGTGATTTGCACCATTCATTGGAAGAAAAATAAGCCCAACTTTATTAACGTTGATGTTAAACAGCAATAAAGAGTTTTATTTTGATTTTTCTGGCATTGCAGTATTTGCTTGCCTGCTTTCAAAGTGAATCATTGTCACATAAACAGTTTCCAGGAAAAAAAGAAAAAGTTTTAAATGATCAAGTACCCTCCATAGTACTCAGGCAGGCAAACAGGTTTAAGGCTATTCTCCAACCCATTTCTACATACTTGCTGTAGACTTCAGCTTCTTTTAACAATATTAACAAAGGCCAGTAAAACTGCCTGCTATAAACATTTAGCCAACTCTTCCCTGGATGGAGGGTTGCAACAGACAGATAACTGGTTGCTTTTTGATGAAAAGAAAATCATAAAATGGTTTCTAACAAACAAACATAAAATTATTAAAATGTTATTTTATTGGGCAATTGAATATGCACAAATGCAGCCCTGATGGTAAGGATGGGGACTGGGCAACTTTATTTTGATGTATAGGTAAAGAGGTTCAGGAATAATGTTTGGAACATCTAGTGTAGAGCATGCATATCCAAGTACTCAATTAATAATAGATGTATCTATGTTGATGCCATGGTGTCGAGGTGCATTACAGCACAGCAGAGCTAAATTGCTGTAAATAATGCATCCTCCAACAGTAGACTATGTACAAATGGTGCTCCATTTATTCCTGTAACAGCCAAAATGAAAATGTTAAGCAGTCCCAGATATTCTACATATTTTCACCGGTGCAAAAGCAGTCAGAGAGAATAAAAACATTTCTTTATTTTTAAACACCACTACATCTATCTTGACACTTCAATTATATAGTGGTAGATGGTGTAACACTCTGCTTATGGCCTTTCATTCTGATTGTTTTTTCAGAGGTGGTTGACAGTAGGTATGGGCTCTTCAAAAATAGCACCGTGATTTTTGCACGTGCCTGACCTTAGCAACTAGAGGAAGTTAATTTAAAGAATTGTAAAGCATGGCTGGATGTGTCTCCCACCATATTTACAACAGTTCAGCCTTCTAAAAATGGCCACTTCCTTGTAGTGTAGCAATACACAGATGAATAGAATTAATGAATTGATAGAATACTCAGTTGGCAGAATGGTCAACATCTGTGCTTGTAAACAAACTCACAAAAAGTAAATATTTGCCTATAATAAAATATGTTTCATTGGTAATAATAGAGTTACAATGCATGTATTTTTTTATTGTCGCTTTTTCTTAACACGCTTAAATAGCTTTATACGCTAAGGTTAGCTACAAATCAGATAACTAGCTGTGCAGTTACTAGCAAGTCCAAAGGTAGAGGTAGAAATAATAACCCTCTTGTTAATGCTTAATAAATAAGGCAAAGACCCATGTTAGAAATATTGGTGTCATAATTGATTCAGACCTGAGCTTCACTGGTCACACTAAGGCTATAACTAGAACAACGTTTCATCATCTTCATCAAATAGCACAACTCAGGGGTCTCACATCCAGACCAGATGTAGAGAAACTCATTCATACGTTCATCTCCAGCAGGCTGGACTATTACAATGATCTTTTGACTAGTCTTCCCTAAAAAGCTGTGAAGTAACTGCAGCTTATTCAGAATGCTGCTGCTAGAGTCTTAAGAAGAACCAAGAGAACCGAGCACATCACTCCTGTTCTTAAATCTCTGCACTGGTTGCCAGTAAACTACAAATTTCATTTCAAAGTGCTTCTATTAGTTCATAAATCACTCAGTGGCATGGGGCCAAAATACATGTCGGATCTCTTTCCTGTACCTGGCAGGGCTCTGAGAGCCTTAGGAAGCAATCAGCCGGTGGACCCCGTGTCAGAACCAAACAAGGTGAAGCTGCTTTTAGCTACTATGCAGCACACATATGGAATCAGCTTCCTTATTACCTCAAATCGGCCCCAACTCTTCAAAATTGGAACGCTTCATGTATTCATCAGCCTTTGAATGAATGTTTCTTCTGCTGCACCTTCTGCACTGTAACTGCTCACCCCTTTTTTTCTGAATCTTAAATCTGAAATTAATTTGTGTATTTTCACGCATATTTTAATGTTCATTGCTAACGGAAACCACATCATATTGTCTCTGTGTATAAAATGTGCTATACAAATAAAGCTGCGTTGCCTTGCCTGCCCACTCAAGATTTATTGAATATGTTTTTATGGCTCCGGTGTTTTTGTGTGGTGTACATAAGTGTGAACTGAAATGTTTTTGCATTTCTAAATTATTAGAAGACCTTCTAGTATTTTGAAATCTATGCAATGGAGAGTTTCTTTATCACAGAAGAAAAGGATGCTTCAAACATCTCTTGGTCTTAGGCCCTGTCCACACGTAACCGGGGAACTGCCAAAACGTAGATATTTTTCTACGTTTTGGCCTGTCATCCACACGAAAACGGAGTTTTTTCACACGAAAATGGATCTTTTTAAAAACTCCGGCCAAAGTGAAGATCTGCGTTTTCTCCGTTTTGGGTGTCTGCGTGCGGACAGACAAAACCGGAGTTTTAAGGTCCGCAACGTCACTTTCCGTGACACAAAAATGCTGACATCACGTGTGCGACCCGTGTTTACACTAGCCGACAGCATGGATGCCCTCAGAGCTGCGCTCGCTTTATCAATCGTCCAAGCGCTTTTTGCTTGTTTGTTTTTGCAAGCGGAATTACTGCTCCTTGCGGAAGACCACAGATGAAGGACGAGGTTAAGAACGAGGGAAGTACTGCCGCCTACAGGTCTGGCATGTCCTTAACAACGTATTTATCTGGGTACGTATGGACAGTTTTCTTTTTAAAACAAGCTGAAGTGGATGCAAGTTTTTGGAGGGGTGGATATTCGTTTTTTTAAAACCCCGTCTACGTGTGGACTAGGCCTTAATTTGGCATAATACAGCTTCTATTTGGTCAATAGAAGAAGCAAGACACAACAATATAGCAAGGGCAGGTTTCCTTTGTTGCAGTGTGGCAGCTGCCTGAAATGGGCTAATGAAACCAAATGGTAGAAAAAAGGCAAGGCTGTCATTTACAGAAAAATATCCTGATTATTTTGGTCAACACTGAAATCATGATGATTTAACACAATTGCTCACCACTGAGTTGAGAAACGCAATCCAGATTTCACAGTTTACGGAGAATGTGGGCACTGATTAATGTCAGCAGGTGGTAAAGTTAAACTGCTTAGTAGTGATGATAGCTTGTAATGGTATAAATGAAATACTTAAATTACTTACAATAAAACATTTAGACCAATTTAGGATTTCACCTAATATCAAACAAAAATAGGATTGCCTCTGTTTTTTCCTCATTGGGGCACACAAGATTTCCCAGCTTCCACCTCTCTACTTCAAACAAACAATCTACCAAATTGTGTGCAAATAGCAGAATTATTTCATGAGTCCAAGGGTAGGTAAAGCTGACAATCATCAGCGAAAAAAATGAAAGTTCATGCCAAACCTACAAAAAATGTTACCCAGAGGAAGGATATACAGTAAATCAAAAACAGTAAAGGTCCAAGCACAGAACCCTGCGGGACACCCCATGGAAGACTGGAGGAGACAGATGAAAACCCCACCATCATACAGTCAGCTAAAGACACAAACCCACTAAGTAACAGAAGACACAGCAAAAGCAGGGTTCACATTGGTGTTTTAAAGCTAAGTGGTAAAAATTAATTTTCAGGCAAGATTTAAAGAGGGGAAGCGTCGTGGCCTGCCTAACCTGCAAGGGCAGAGCATCCCACAACCTGGGCCACAGATAAGTAGAGGCCCTTTACCCTCTCATTACACATTGTGCTTTTGGGACCGTGAGTGATGATTGATCCGCTGACCTCAGACTACAACTCTGAGTGTAAGGAAGAATGATGTTCAACCATCGACACATATACTGGACAATTCATTTCCATAGGCTCCAATAACACGTTTTTGAGGCTAAATGGGAGGTGGCCACCACTGCCATTTTGACCGTGTCACAGGTTCCGTCAAGCCCAGACAATTCCACAAAAGGGAAGAGAGGTGGAGCTGAGGGTGGGGCTGTAAGTATGGGATCAACTGACGACACCCAGTCGAACTAGCTACAAGCTAACCTGAAGCTAACCCAAAGCTAACGCGGAGGTGGGAGCTAAGCTAACGGAGGTAGCAACATAGCTACAACCAGAGTTAACTGTGCACAACACCAGAGCTTCTGAGTCAGAGATACGCCGGGCTGACCGCTGGGTAAAACCGGGTGGAACACAGAGGTCTCCGAGACCTCCACAAGCTGGCGGTCGCACAGCAGACAAGCGCCACTGCAATCTGATATGAGCCGAGCTGCCGCTGGGGAGAACCGGGTGGAAAGGTTTCCATCCCAGAGCTCCACAAGCCGGCAGCCCGCGCAGCAGACAGAAGTCGCGATCAGACAGAGATGCGTCGGGCTGCGGGGAGGGGAGAACCGGATGGAAAACATCGGTCTCCCGAGAGCTCCACAAGCCGATAGTCGGAATCCAGCTCCACCAATGTGTTACATTTCAACCCATTTTCTAAAGTGCAGCATTATGTTAAATGCACTGGGTTTTACCCTATTACATTTAAATTTCATGGTTAAACAGTACATGTTGAAATCTAAGCTCAGCTCGGCAGTGACCTAAAATACATAAATATAATTTTATTTACCGAAAAACATGAAGTGGAGACTCCTTGGACGCTCTATTAGTGCAATTAATGCCACAGCAGGTCATTTTGTCCAACAATTGCACAAAAAATATCCAAAAAAGAATACACAAACAAAGAGACTCAAAATCCCGGAACAGTTTCCAAGCCAGACCGAGGCTCTACTGAGGCCTAGCTCTGTGGTCACGTGGGTCTGATGTTCATTAATTATACAGAATTTTAGGCTTTTAATACACTTAAACAGAAGAGTGAGAGAAAAATTCACCCCCCTCAGAGTTGTCATGAGTGTAAACTAGATCATTTAAACCAAAAACATGTTTTGGTACCAGGCTGTAAACATGTTTATTTCTGCTGTGAAACTGGTATTTTTAACATGGGAGTCAATGAGGATTTGCTCGCTTCTGACACCAGCCCCTAGTGGATGAGGGTGGAACTGCAATTTTTGGTACTTCAATTCAATTCAATTCAAATTCAAAAATACTTTATTAATCCCAGAGGGAAATTGATTCCGGGTTGGACTCAATTTTTGAGCCGCATTGTGGGGGATTGTGTTCAACTGATAGGATGGGGCCATTGTGTGTAATGCTTTTACCCAAATAATAGGGTCTTAAATCTGATCCTAAATGAGATTGGGAGTAGTGCAGATGCCAAAACAGGTATAACGTGGTCCGATCTACACGCCCCAGTTGAGAAACGCGCTGTAGCATTCTGCTCCAGTTGCAAGCTTCCCAGGATGGCCTGTGAACTCCCATAAAGCAACTTGTTACAGTAGTCCAGTCCAGCTGTTACAAAGGCATGGACTACGGCCTGCAATTTTACTTTGGCTAGATGCCTCAACTGGAAGAAACATCTTCAAACCGATACCATTCCAGTGTTAAAATCACCCCAGGACAGAGGCCAGGGTGGTGAGTACAACCACCCTCTGTGTGTGTGTGTGTGTGTGTGTGTGTGTGTGTGTGTGTGTAGGGTCACAACATTGCCAAGGTATTTTTTGCTTTCAATCTGCAATCTATAGTTTCAGTGATTGTTATTTTTCATTGAGAAGGAAGAAAAAATGAGACTGTGCCTGAAAAGCTGAATATTACAAGAATACATTTAATATTCATGTTTTCTTTGCAAGTTACATTGTTTGTCTTTGTTTAACCCTCTGGAGGCAGGCGTTGCAGATATGCAACGTTAAAACCTACCTACCTGGTTACTCCACAGACATATTTCATGAGCATTTTTTAACTCAGAAGTACCCCTGAAGGACTTAGTTTCTCGTCCTTTTATCAAAACTTATTTTAAGCCTGAGAGGGTTAAAGTAACTGTGTACAGAATTGTTTCATTAACTGCTACAATGACATTTGTATGGCTTTCTCAGTTCAAGTGTAGATTTGTGCATGCACAGTACATGTGTAGTGTTTCTGCTTGTGATTAACAAATGAATTCTCCACTTCTATTAAAATCAGTTAATTTTAATGTCAATTTATTCTTCAGACCCCCCCCCCCCATCTTTAAGACTCGTATGCCGTTCATGAAATTGTAAATACATGGCTGACAGATCATGTGTATTACTTCTTAGTCATTTTAACTTGTTTATGTACATCTGCTGTCCTGTCACACAATAGTTTAATGAGGCACTTTGCTGTGAATCTCCCTGCAGGTGTTACAGTGACCAAGACAAGGGACGTACAACATCCTGTCACATTTCGTCATCATCGACTGCATTTATGACTCATGAACATTAGTTATCTTGATCTGCGTGGCGGAGGAGATAATAAACATACACACACAAGCGTGCACACACCAAACCAGAGAGCAGATGCCGACACAGTGCTTCATGTCTTATCACAGATCAATATTTCATTTGCTCTCCTCCGCTGCTTAGATGCTGACTGGCATCCCTTCCTGAGGGGACAGCTCAGGGACATGCGCACATGCTTTGCTTGCTCTCTTCCTCTCTGTCTTTCACACACACACACACACGCACACACACACACACACACACACACACACACACACACACACACACACACACACACACACACACACACACACACACACACACACACACACACACACACACACACACACACACACACACACACACGCGCACACACACACACACACACACACACACACACACACACACACACACAGAGGAGTGCCCAGAGCCGTTGTTTGCTTTGACTGACATGTACGCCGTGCTGTGCTGACATCTTGTTGACACTCAATCCCTTTCAGACGCACGTCAGTGTTTACCAAGTACTCTGAGCAAAATGCTGCATGTTTCAAAGTGTATATGCCTTTGTAGGCTTGTGTCCTCATTGCTTCCGGTGTGTCATCATTACACGCTCAAATCGTCTCACTTTCTAGATCGCTGTTTACACATTTAATCAAAGCCAAAGTGTGTGCCTTCCTCCTCCTCTCGATTTTGCATTTGCAAGCATGTGAGTGCGTGATTGCATTTGGATCTTTTAGTGACTTTTTTTAGCCTCTCTTTTTGGGTGGTTGCTCATTTTCTTTTTGTTCAAACTAGATCAGGGGAGCTGTGCTGTCATTGAAACCAAGTGATTTGGCAGCGCTTAAATGCAAATTCATTGCTCTGCAATGGCAGGAGCAGGGGGTAGAGAGTTGGCAACACACAGAGGGACAGGCACAGGTTGAGGTGACACAGAGAGAACAGACGATGGGGCAAAGGAGATAAAGAGGATTTAGTAAAAGGAGAGAGGACAAGAGGTCGGTGAGAAAAGATGAGGGGAGAGAGTAAATGGGTATTTGGTGCATGGCTGCACTTTGTCGCAGTGCCTCTGTTAACAAATGTCTGTGTGATCACGAGTTTTCACAGAAATTATAAAATTATTTTGCCTTTTGGTTTCATTTGTTGTAAATCAGGTAAATGCATTTTGCAGCTGAACAACTCTAATTATTAGTAAAATCTTTCATCACTCAACATTTGGAGGCAGTCCAACAGCCAATGTTTCTATAAAGCATCTGTGGAGTGTTATTGTGTTTTATGTCAAAGATGTTACCAATGCTGTTTCTTAAATGCAAGTTTTGAGTTTTTAATGATTGAAACAATTATTCTCTTTCTGAATGCCAGCCGCCTACAGCTATATACAGTACAGTATGTCAGAAATGTCCAGCACTTACCTGAAAACACATCATACGAACAGCAGCACAAGTTATTAAATATTTGTATTCAGAAATTATTCTGCAGGACCATTTTCCAAATTAGGTGCTGCTGTGGTATAATCAGCGTCAGCTGCCAGGTTTTTGAGGTCACTTTGGTGACACTTGTAGTATTCCAGTTTTCAAATGTTTTATTTATAGTCTCTGTCTTAACCATAGACTGTACATACTCTTAACTCACAAACAGGTTTTAGGACTGAATTACACACAGGCAGGTGGTTAATTTACTAATGCAGGATGTTTGTGCTAATATAACATAAGCGTGTATGTTCACATGTTAATGCATTTTCCTATGTAGGATATCAATCAATCAATCAATCAATCAATCAATCAATCAATCAATCAATCAATCAATCAATCAATCCATCCATCCATCCATCAAACTTTATTTGTATAACACTTTACAAAAAATACAAGCTCAAAGTGCTTTACAGGTTAAAATCACCCCATATAATCCCATCATTTCCCCAAAAATATAAAAATAATTATGACAGCTGCACCCCCCACCCCACAACCCATTTCCTAAAGAACATGCACACACACACACACACACACACACACACACACACACACACACACACACACACACACACACACACACACACACACACAAAACTAAAATCAAAATACTTAAAAAAAACTTAAAAGTATAAGTAAACACCAGGCTGAGTTCAGATGGGTTAGGTAACAAATGACACGCTATCAGGTGAGTCATCTGCCTCGGTAGTCGATCGACAGCAGCAGCCAAGGCACCAGCCCAGGACTCCAGGGAGGTAGGACGAAAACCCCCTCATCCGCCTGAGCACTCCCCAAGGTGCACCCAGAACACAGCTCTATATTGTATGCACATCATTTGAAGTAGGCATCTGGAAATATTTGTTAAACAATTATTCAAACGAAAATATCAGCAAAACCTTCTGTGCAAAGACGCCATGCAGCAACATGTTTTCCAAGTCCAAGTGGACTCCTTTAAAAAGCAGCTTAAAACTCACCTGTTCAAGCTGGTTTTGGTGTGACCTTCATCACCCTCTCCTTGTTGTGCTCTCCCTACCTATTCCACCTTCCTCAGGATCCACCGATTTCCTTCATTCCTTTTCACTCTCTCTCTTTCTTTACATTTTTCAATCACAATGGTCTATTTTTTGCTCATTTTAAATATATTTTTTTAATAATTTTCTAAATTCTTTTTTATATTTTACATTTTTTGTTTTTCTGAAGCGCCTCGTGATTTTTATCTTGAGAGGCGCTATAGAAATTTTCTTCTTCTTCTTCTTCTTCTTCTTCTTCTTCTTCTTCTTCTTCTTCTTCTTCTTCTTCTTCTTCTTCTTCTTCTTCTTNATCACTTCTTCTTCTTCTTCTTCTTCTTCTTCTTCTTCTTCTTCTTCTTCTTCTTCTTCTTCTTCTTCTTCTTCTTCTTCAAGGCATTTCTGCTTGTCTACTTTTGGTCCCCTGAAGGTGCAGGCTTTTACGTCTTTTTTTCAACATCTTTTGGATGTTCCCAGGACCCCCAGATAAGAGGTAGATCTGGTCCTTAAAGGCCCTGTGTGTGAAATCCATTGAAATTATACATTTTAAAATATGCTACTGTTCAGCACTCTGCGCTTCTGCAGTTCGGAGTAAGTATTGCAGCTACGGTGGCAATTAAAAAAAGAGTTTGTAATTATGGCGGTTATATCAACCTTCCAGCCCTGAAGAAAGCAAGGTAGCTCTGTCAGACCTTGAAGCTGTCTCTGATTCACACACGGAAGAGAGGTGACGTCAGCTGGGAGGTCTGGTGTCACGTGGATCTGGGAGCAGCATTGTGAACAAGCTGGCTGAACACTTAGCTATCAGCTAATGGATTTGGAGCGATCACTGCTTGTTAGCCATGGCTAGCAAAGGAGGGTTGGATGGAGCTGGAGACACGCCGTGTATGGTATACGTAAACTGCCACGGATTACCAGCTGAAGGAGACCCACATTTGAGAAGAAGCCCTCTGAGAAGCACGTCATCTCTGCAATGCTCTGTAACACATTTGATACACAGAACTTGATAGTAAACAGGTACAAATATCACACACTGGGGCCTTAAAATTCTTCAATTTATTCAAATTATAAAATAATTCCTATATCATATTAATGACAGCATACAATATGTTTAATAGCCAAGCAACAATGTTTTTAGATGTGCTCATCGTGTCCAAAAATGTTATGAAATATGAAGTACAAATGTTTCATGACATATTGACATCCAAGTGGGGTCTTCAACGTCCAATTAGTGGACCTAGTTGCACTTCCTATATACATCTAGTATTGATCTTGTACCAACAGATGCAATACAGACATGATTTGCACGTCCATTCATTGTTGATTGTTTGGTGGGAATATCTATAACCAAAATACATCTAAAATAAACCTATATTTACAAAAAGGATTGCACTAACCCTGCAAACAATCAACGTCGCATGGACGTGTAGATCATGTCTATATTAAGTCCGTCGGTCCAGACCACGTCTGTAGGACGTCCAAACTGGGCCTTTGCACAGTGGAAAGGGGTAGGAAGTGGTTGATAAGAAGCACCACCTCTGGCCTTGCAAGGAGTTGATGCCAAGTTGAGCACTAGAAAACCGGTGCTTTGGCTGTCAAACACCCAAGACATGGAGCTAGGTCAGGCTCTAGCGCTGAAAGAGCACTGGTACCAGCTCAGTCGACGGTTTTTGTTTGTACAGCCCAATGTCAGATCTGAGTCTCCGTTGAGCCTTGTTTCCCCTGACAGCTCTAAATAAAAATAAGTGAATCAAGAAGTAAATGACATCTCTTGTCAGGTGTTCCATCAAACATTGACTCTGAAGTGAAAAGGCCAGTTTATTTTCAATTATTTCAGCAGAAAAGTGTCAGATTTGATCAAATGCAAACAAGAAAAACAAAATGTAACTACCCCTTCCTCTGATTGTCTCTGTCTTGGTATTTATTTTTGTCCATGTTCGACGTGCCGCCCAAAGGTCACAGATGATGTGTGAGATTTTTGCTGCCACTGTGACTTTGTCATTGCCCTGAAGCTATGACAAATGGTACTGTTACCATCCTTCTTTGCATAGACACGAACACATTTTCCCACCTACACACACACACACACACAGTCATGCTATTGTCACCCATCCCTCGAGCAGAGCTGTGACTTCTATCAACCCTGCTATTGTCAGCTTTTCTTTGGGAAGGAGAAAGATGCTTTTCCTCTGATGCATGACCCACCCATACAAGCTCTGGCCTGTACCCATCCACATCAAAAAGCAGCTGAGATGGATTTTCTGTGCATCACATACAGAATAATATGTATTCATGTAATGAAGAACTATATCACCATTTGAGTGCATCTGGGTATTGCTGTCATCTCACTGACAGTCCGTGCACTGAAGTGGTGTTCTTGTCAATGCAGATGTGTAAGTGTCACATTTATGCATGTAGGAAAATATGGATTTACTGTCCATCAGCTCTCCACCCATTCTATAGATATTTACTTATTTGTAGCTGAAGTGGCCTAAAGTTTGAGTGCTGTGAAATAGCTTGACTTCTTTTCTGTCCTTGGTTCATATTTTGCAGGAACTGGAGTGTTTGTCTCGTGTTTTCTGTCTGAGCTGTCTAACCATAGATATGATGGAGCTTTGAATTCAATCTACTGTGTGAAGACACAGAGATGGGGCTACATTTTGAGTGTAGCTTCATCTTACACCAGTGAACCTCAACTGGCGGCCCGTGAGCCACATCCGGCCCGCCAAACCTTTCCACCTGGCCCCCAACCCTTTGGGCCCTAACGCTCCCCAATTAAGTGACTTTGAAGTCTAGCAGCAAAATTCATCTCCTAAATATCAATAACTGTTTACATTCACACAAACTAAAAGAGCAGAGGACAGCAGGAGCTTAGGAAGTAGAGCGGGCTGTCCAGTAATCGGAAGGTTGCAGGTGTGATTTCGGCTCCAACCAGAGAATGCTGCTGTTGTGTCCCTGAGTAAGACAGGGCAGCTGTGGCTACATCGTAGCACATCCCCGCCAGCGTGTGCATGTGTGTGTGACTGGATGGATGAAGTACCTTTGGGGTTGTAGAGCCCCAAGAAGCCGCTATACAAAAACAGACAATTTACCATTTACCTTTATTTGAAAGTACATGTTTTCAGAAAAGGCACTTGGGCCTTTGCACTGCCTTCTTCTCAGAAATCTAATGCAGCAGTGGATTGTGGGTAATACCCTTCGTCCAAGTCCACATCGGTGCAGACTTGTGCGACGTGACCCCTAGAACCCTAGGAAGGTGCTATACAAATAGGAGCCATTTTACCAAAACACCAATCAAAACTGTTTGGATGGAAGACAAAGACATTTTAAAAAGAATAAAATGAGATACAATGATATAATGAACTTTATTTTATGAGAATATCTGGCCCTCACAGTGTTTGCTGGAAAAAAACTCCGGCCCTTGAACAAATTGAGTTGAGGAACCCTGTCTTACACTATCCTTTATCACTACTAATGCTAGTTACTGTAGAACACATGTTCAGCTGTTGCGAGTCATTTGACCCAAGCAAGGAGTGACTGACACTGGGCGACATTGAACACGTGAACAGTTCTAGGGGCCAAGGTGTGCAGCTCGTAAGGAGGTGAGAGCGCACAGCGATTTCAGAATAATAAGAGGCAGTCTTATAGGAAGTCAGCAGTCAGCAGGCTTGGTCATTCGGCCTGATCTGGTCTCAGAACTGTAGGCACGGGTTGGTTAGGGTTAGGGTTGGTGACTGAGTGAGGTAGGTAGGTGAAGCACTTCCCTTTGTAGAGGTGGCGGGTGACATAAACAGGATGTCCGGTGACGTGAGCGGATAATCCAGTGCTGGAGGTGCTGGGTAATGGAGTTCTAGAGGTGGGAGTGGCTGGATTGGCTCTAACACTTGGCGTCTGAGACTTGTGCTGTGCCTGGTGGAAACTCACTGACTCTAAGGGCTATTAGCGGTGCATGACATGTAGCAGACTTTACGAGACGACTATGCATTTGGTGGAAAGTCAGAGTCTGGCCTTCTTTTACACTGGATCAAAACTTCACTATGCTGAGATCAACACACCATCTATCAGGTCTAGAACCCAGCTTGATTACGATGAATTTCCCGTAAGTTTGCCATGTATTTCCTCATCCTCAAGGCCCCGCCCTAAATCAACTTTTTGAATTGGTGTCTGAAGAAGTTAAAATTTGGAATTGTTCCAATATTTATAAGTTGTCATCTTCATCTTGTCCATATTTTGACCAGACTGGGTGCTCATGATTGGGCAAAACATATGGGATCTGAGCCAATCAGAGGCATCGGAGGGTGCATTTGTTGGTGGAGAGCAGAGATATGTCGAATTGTTGGAACCAACGCCAACAGGAAATGTGGATGATTTTCCCAAGTACGTACTATGGTTCCAAATTACAGAATTACAGGGAAATTGCTTGTGAGGATTTACATCAATGGCTTGTAATTAACAGGTCTGACTGACCTTGGAAGGACAACAGTCTAGCTCTATCGGTGACTGATGTCATCATATCAGTGTTTCTAATTGATCAAATAAACAAATAACACAAACAATGCAACATTGAACACTGATGCTCTTCTACAATATTTCTGTCAGAAACTTTAGTTGAATCATAACTTATCACATGCTGAACTCCCTGTGCTCTTCATTTGTGCCTTACCACTTCACCAAGCCTCTAAAGACCATTTAGAACACTTTTGCGCTGTAAAGAGGTCTTAGTTTTGTGTGAGAAGGGTCTAATCTGCTCTCCTTGCTAAAGTTAAGTCCATTAAAAAGATATATTGTGTAGAGATTGCCTGGAACAGCTGTGGGAAGCACGTTCAACTTGACTCGTCCCAGAGTTCAGTTCATCAGAAAGCATTAGTTCTGCATACCCAAACTGGCCCAGTGAGCGTCTAGAGTACCTCTGATCAAGGCCGCACTTTGGTATAATATAAAGGTGTCTCTGTTTATCTAATCCCTCTGCAACAGTCAGTTTTCACAGCTGCGTGCACATCCACAGTTTTGAAGCTGCTAGTATTACATATATTTTAGAAAGACTGTTCATGAGACACACAATTTATTTGACCTTTTGTTTTCATACAGATAGTTAAATTTTTTTGTTTTTATTAATTTAAGATCATTTTTCATCATTTCAGGAGGCACTGATGACCAGTTTTGGGTATCTAATGTAAAAAAAGTAATTAGTTATACTTACAAATTACTTATGTCAAAAAGTCATTGAGTTAGTAACTCAGGTACCGCATTGTAAAAGTAAGTAGTTACCTAGCAAAGTAACTGTGATTTTTCCTTCATGCTCTAGAACACAGTTATGTTCTGCAATATTTATAAAGTCAGAGCTGTTTTGAACTGATTGATTCTTACCTAGAATGATAATTTCAGATAGATGAAATGTTCATTCAGTAAGAATGTTCTTATGGATATCTGGAATGATCCTTTCTACTAGAAACAATGGAATTATAGATATCAGGATTACATATCCAGTCTACGGAAGTGCATTGCATTCATCCACAGAGGAGCTTTGAGTTCAGCATACAGACGGCAGCATTGCTGTTAAGTCATAAGATCGTCATAAGGCACGTCCAACTGGGAGGGGACCCGAGGGAAGGCCCAGGACACGCTGGAGGAACTCTGTCTCTCGGCTGGCCAAGGAACACCTTAGGATTCCCCCTGGAGGAGCTGGCCCAGGTGGCTGGGGAGAGGGAAGCCTGGGCCTCTTTGTTTAGGCTGCTGCCTGGATACCCGACTCCGGATAGGCAGCTGAAAATAGATTGATGGATTTGCAGAACACATGTTTAAACCCAACACATTGTGTGCACTGTCCTTCACACTGTCTATGCTGTTATGAAGCCTGGTTTCCACCCAGTTAGAGCACCCATCATATAACCATGATGTTCTTACCTTTGATTGTCGTTACAACTGTTTTCCCACCATTTCCAGATCGTTAAATGTGATTTAGTCTGTTTCCTTGGTTTGTTCGTTTTTTAATCATTCGAAATCTTGGAAACAGAAACCTCTCAACGTTTCAACCAGTTTTGACCACATTTATGCAACATAACTGTTTATGTTTGTCAATCGTAATGTTGAGCTTACTTGTTACAGACGTGCACATATCTAAATCGATCCATCCAGGTTTTACTTTGGTTTATATACATACCTTAGAAAAGGTTTGTGTTTGACTATTAATAAAATAAATCCATCTGCCAATGTTTGCTGAAATGGAAGATGATAAAAGCTAATAATTGTTTCATATTTGAATGACTACACACACGGTTTAACTAATTTCTCATGTAAGAAGATGGTTCTCTCATTTCCGGCTGGTGTGTTTTTTAATAATTTTTTAAGATGATGTTTCGATGGAAATAGCCATTAATTTCTGTAAATAAACAAACTAAAGACCTCATTTCTATTTCATTATGAACTGATATTTTTCATTTATTAGAATATTTACAAAAAAACCAAATTTTCTTGTCCAAATAACCATGTTTCATCATTGTTCCCCTCCATCAGGCCTTCCCTGACCATACTTTCTCTTTCTCCTTGCCTTTGGTTTTACATCAGTTTTTAATCATTGCTGGGACTTTGTGGACTGTCGTAATATTCTTTTTCCACCGAGAGCACCACAATGGCGAGTACAGGGTCTATTTTAAGTTCAGCCAGAGAGCTATATGGCAGGGTTGCTATATTTAATAAAAGTCCTTCGAACTCAGAACCAGTCCCCTGAGCTATCTTGGTTTGACTGGCCGAGTCTGTTCCTATTTAATGTGAAGCGGCACACAGAAGACGTGTGACTCTTGTTCTTCCCAGTCTTTCCTGGGGACACGATTCGGGGGAGAGGGTCAGATCATGGCAGGTGTGAGGTGAATCAGACAGGTTCTAAAGTATCATCAAATATTCCTTCATAATTTTACAGTTGATGTGAAATCATTTAGATCAGTCTGAACAAGTTTTCTTTAAAAAATATATTTTAACGTATAATTTGTGCTTTTTTTCTGAAGCACTAATAGGATATGTTTATTTCAATTGTTTAAGACAAAAACAAATACTATTTTTAAACAATCACAACATAAAATAAAGAATAACATAATAATCTTGCTCACATAAAAAAATGATTCTTTCACTATTCATGAACAATAACTAATTTTTCATCTCACAAGCACATCCACCCAATAAACCATGATAGCATATCACAATATATCAGATTTATCATGATTTTTATCTTGAGAGGCACTTTTAAAAATATAATTTCTTCTTCCTCCTCTTCTTCATTTGATTCACTTTACATCTTTATTCCTGCATAGCAGACATTATTTAATAGTTTTCTTAAAAATTACAAAATACATATTTCTTGACATGAATATCTTAGAAAATTCCTGCTTATTTTATTCCTCAGATTTAAAATGTGTGGACAACCTTGTAATCAAATTGAATTATTTAATTGAAACAGAAAAAGTTTTGATTGTTTACACAATTTTATTCAAATATGTTAGGAAAAGGTTACATCGTCTTTTCTACTTGTACAGAATGTTTTACAAGACCCACAGATTTTGATGTCCAGAAAAACAAAAGCATGAATACGTGACCAGAAGGTGTTTTATGCAGAATGGTCAAATAGGGTGCTCCTCCATGTTGAAAGGATCCATCTGAGGTGGTTTGGTGGTCTGGGTGCCCCTTAAAGGCATCCTGGGGTAAGGTGTTTGTGGTCATTTCATTCCAGACAGACTGGAGGAATTATTTCTCCAGCTTGGACCTGGTATACCTGGAAGACACTGGATGGGGAAAGGAAAATCTGGCCTTTCTTCTTAGGGCTGGACTTGAATAAGAAAAGGCACAATTTAGAATTTATGAAATCAAAAAAGAAAAAAAAATAATATTCTCAAAACCTGTGATGTTCTTATTGTGTCAATTAAATGCTTCCTTCTTCTTTTATACAGTAACTAAAATATGGTAACATATGTAAACAATACAGCGGACTGAGAGATGCTTCAGATTTGGATCAGTAGAGGCTGGTGATGGCACAGAGGAGCTCCAACTGAGCAGCTTTGCTCTGCCTACCTACAACTGTGCAGTCTGGTCTAATGCAGCTGTGCAGCATGAAATATCCATGAGTAAGGTTGGGCATACAGATGCCTCTGTACCTGCTGAGCCACCAAACGGGGGGAGGGTGTGAAGGACTGTGTTGTAGAGGGAGATGAGAAAGACTCGAGGAGGTGGAGAGACTGCTGGGTAAAGGGGAAAGTACACCTGTCAACCTGTGCTCCTGCTGAGCCTGTTTGGATGTGTGCATCTGTTTGTGTGTCTGTGCTTGTAAGTGTTTATGTCTAATCATTTCTGAGTGTCATCAAGACTTTACTCAGGTATAGCAGTGCAGAATTCTGAAAAAGAAAAAGAACGATAAAGCAGAAAGACAGGGACAGGTGGTGAGAACAAGGACTGCATCTGTCAAACCAATGCTTTTGATGTATATGCAGGAGTCAGATGGAGATACAGAAGAAAAAAAAGAAATCGAGAACAGCAGAAGGGTGGGTGAGGAGAAGGGGGGAGGAGTCAAAGAAGAAAGCTGGCAGGGCAAAGAGGTAGACAGGAAGGGCAGAGAGTGGCAGGGGGTGCAGCAAGCGAGGGACTTGCTTTGCAAGAAATGTGCAGAAAATGCGAGAGTGAGGATTCAGTAGGGAGGAGTGCAGGAGGGAAGGTTAGAGGGGAGAGCAGCAGGTAGAGCGTGCATCTGTCACCTTCTGCTCCTACAGGCCAAGAATGCCAAGGAAGAGAATGGGACAGAGTCCCTCTAACAGGAGGCATCGCTCTGTTTCAAAGACCTTAACACTGGGATGCCTGAAAAGGTTGCCCCTAAGGAGAACATCACTGATTTTATTTGATGGTTTCTGTAATTTTTTACTTTTCCCTTTAAAATTTTTATTTGAGTCTGTTTTAAAGAACGATGCGACACCTGAACAAGTGAAAGGAAAGAACTTGAATAGGTGACACTGCAGAAGAAAGAAGTGTCACCGGGAGCCACAGAGGCACTGGGTTCTACCTCTACTGAGGTTAACATTGACCCAGAAACATGCGAGCAAAAATCTTGCTTGTCAGCTGCTTTCTAAATGTGTGTGTGTGCATGTGTGTATGCGCGTGTGCATGTGAGAGACGGAGCAGAAGAATCAAGGGGCCTAACCACTTGTCTCTGTAATGTCCATCGAGATTGTGAGTGAAACAGAAATGACCCAGAAAGACAGAACCTGCAACTGAACACACATCAGAATAGTAAGGGAGAAACTCTGTTTCCTTCTGTCTCTGCAGAGGTTTTCTGTGTTTTCATGAGTCATTTAAACATCCATTACAATGATGAGGACAGACAATAAATCATCTCTCTCTATTTAAAGACAGAAGGTTGTTAAGCACCTGCATTCATTAGGTTCTGCATGTCTAGATGACAGAAAGTGCTCCAGTGTGGGCAAATCTTCCATTTAGCTTCATGAGGTTAGAACGGTAGCTAACTTTTATTCTATGTAAGAAACACATGAAAACATCTTAGAGCAGTAAGCATGTTCCATCCGTTTGTGCTTGCCGAGCTACATTCAGTTGTAACAAAGTTTTTCAAATTGACAGAGTGTCCCCTGAAGGATGTGTTTAAGACCCAGTCTGCATGAGCCGGGGTGGTTCTAAAAATCTAAAACTTTGTGTTGCTTGCAGCTCCGCTTCACGTGAAAACTGAGGTTTTGATAAGGAACACTGAGATTTGTAAAAAGTGCATTTCAAATAGGACAATAGTAAAAACTTTGGATTTTGTGGGACTCAAGTTTTAAATCGTTTTAATGATCACGTGGCAGCTTTTTTAATTCATTATGTTTTTTTTTTTTCAGATTCCCACTTTGGCTTGTAGTTATTACAAGAGATGAACTAGTTGACAAGTGTTTTTGCCTCATTGTGATCCTGGCATGTTTAATTTGGGGAATCAGTAATAAACTTCTGTTGCCTTCAACCTCTTACCCCTACTTCCCATTGGAAGTGGGACGGAATGGCAGCGGAACAGTTTACTGCTCGCCGGTACATACCGGTAGAGTCTCAGCTGTGGAGCGGCTTTTCTGCCATCCTCTTCGCTGGACTTGCAAGATCATAAGATCCCTCGAGCCTTCAAAGGTCCTTTTTTGTTAATGCAATGGACCATCAAACATAAAAACGGAAGTCATGTTTGATAGAATTGTTTGATGTCATATATGATGTTGTTCCTCTCCACTGCCAGTGAAAAACACATCGTTGCACTTCTGGAATGATGCTGGGAGTAAATGAGCCATTAGGTCGCACGTATCGACGTTAACTACATAGATATATAATTTCATCACTGAAATCGACTTTTATTTTGAAAGTTACCCGACATTTTACACTAAAACCGTATATGATTTCTTGGCTAGCCCTACATTAACGGTGAAAACTGATATGTCCGAGAATCGACTCACAGCAAAACTAGAACCCAGTCACAGAGGTGTGAACTTGAATCACATGACTTGGACTCAAGTCAGAGTCGAGTCATTATTTTAATAACTTCTGACTTGACTTGATAAAATCTATAAAGAATTATGACTTGACTCAGACTTGAACGCCAATGACTTGTGACTTGAATCTGTTGACTTGAGGATGACTTGAGCATATTTGATATTTTAGCACAAAATTGACACGACATGGACAAAATTCATAAATCATTCTTGGTTCTGGGTTTGATCTTGTACTGCTGAATGCAGCAACACCTTGTTCATCACCAGTTTCAGTTGCACTTTCTGCTTGTTTGAGCAAATAAATGAGGCTTTATTTCTGTAATTTATTTATTATCTTTGTCATTAAATAGAAGTTGGATAGATGACTTGATTATTACATAAAAATTAAAAGTCTGGTGGGGAAGGAGCCCCGAATTGGTGTGTGAGGTTGAGATGTTCCGACCACATATAGTCGGACTCACCTCAACGCATGGCTCTGGAACCAGTTTCGTTGAGAGGGATTGGACTTTCTACCACTTTTGAGTTGCTCCCACTGAGAGGTGCCGAGCAGGGGTGGGCATACTAGTTGCCCCCCATCTTGGTGCCTGTAAGTTGGAGTTTACCTCAGTGAATGAGAGGGTAGCCTCCATCCACCTACGGAGAAACAGAAGAAAAAAAATCGAGGACAACAGAAGGGTGGGTGAGGAGAAGGGGGGAGGAGTCAAAGAAGAACGGGTTCTGACTGTGGTCTGTGTTTATGCACCAAACTACAGTTCAG
>SSNQ01034018.1:68539-79984 GCA_006942095.1 Nothobranchius kuhntae
ATCTGAATTCGAGTGGTGTTTTGTTATTGGACTGTGCCAGCAGTGTTGGGAGTAACATGGTACAAAAGTAATTAATTACTGTACTGCATTGCTTTTTGCTGTAATGTGGTAATGTAAGGCATTACAGGGAAAGAAAATGGTAATATTTACTCGGTACAATTGTCAGTAACGCGGTAATTACAAGGCATTTTTAAACCCAGAATCAAGATGTGGGTTTCCTAAAAATTAAAACTGCGGAAAGCCCAAAATAAAGATCCGGTATCTACATATATTATGTAATTTATGGACTCCGCTTTGCGGGCATTCTATGAGCAGAGAAGACGCAGCGGTAACGGCTCAAATACTCCAGCTGTGTCCTGCGTGCGGCCGCTGTTATATTCACAAAATCGCCCCACCAAAACAAAATTATGAACTTGCGATCGTTTATATCAGCCCATATTCTCTGTACTTTCTGTACCTTTCTGACGTGCTTTGCCTCAGCTGAGTTCAAAATCTGTGCCCTCGCCCGGTGATTTCAACTCATTGCTACTGGAGCGCAGCGCATATTAAGCTTTTTTTTATTTTTTTGTGTTCGGTAGATCCCTTTGTCTGATTAGTTAGAAAGTAGGAAATCTAGGAAACAGTTTTTCTGGAAGACGGAGAAAACAGGAAGGTTAGAGAGAGAAAGGGCAGTAAGTTATTCACATAAAATCAAGAAAACAAAACAAAGTGCTTGAAAAGAAAAAAAAGTAGGTAGATTTATCCCCAATACACATTTACCAGTGAAAAGCAATAATATATAAGCATTTAATATTTATACATGTGATAGAATCAGATCTCCCCAGAAGTCAATCCCACATCCAGGGCCGTATCAAGGCATTTGGGGACCAAGGCAAATATAGGCTTGGAGCCCCCACCACCTCACATCCTGCTCAGTTAATCTAAGATGGCAGCATGCTGAGAGTACAGATTGTTGTTGCAAAGAACTGTTATTATATCTGACTGTTTTTAACAGCAATCCTAGCTCAGACACCACATCACCTTCCTCTGGATGTGTCATGAGCTCACTGAGCATCACATGACCTAATTCCTATTGAAATTCTTTTGGTGAAAGTAACTGAAAGTAATGCAAAAGTAGTGCAATGCCTTACATTTTAAAATCAGTAATATTGTAATGTAATCAATTACATTAAAATGAGGGTAACAAGTAATAAACAATGCATTACAGTTTTGAAGTAACTTGCCCAACACTGTGTGCCAGTCATAGATTGTCCATAATGAACACCATGTTCAGACATAAAGGTGTCCATATGTGCTCTTGGCACCAGGATACCTTAGGCCGCAGCTCGATGATCGACTTTGTTGTTTTTTCATCTGATCTGCGGCCGCATGTCTTGGACACTCGGGTGGAGAGAGGGGCGGAGCTGTCAACTGACCACTACCTGGTGGTGAGTTGGCTCAGATGGTGGGGGAGGATGCCGGTCAGATCAGGCAGGCCCAAACGTATCGCGAATGTCTACTGGGAACGTCTGGCAGAGTCTCCTGTCAGAAGGAACTTCAATTCCCACCTCCGGCAGAACTTCCCAAATGTTCCGGCGGAGGCGGGGGACATTGAGTCTGAATGGACCCTGTTTCGTGCCTCCATTATTGAGGCGGCCGACCGGAGCTGTCGTTGCAGGATCGTCAGTGCCTGTCGTGGTGGCAACCCCCCGAACCCACTGGTGGATACCGGCGGTTAGGGATGCTGTCAAGCTGAAGAAAGAGTTCTATCAGGTCTTTTTGGCCTGTGGGACTCCAGAGGCAGCTGATGGGTACCGGCAGTCCAAGCGGAACGAGGCTCGGGTGGTCGCCAAGGCAAAAACCCAGGCATGGGAGGAGTTCGGTGAGACCATGGGGCAAGACTTCCGTACGGCTTTGAGGAGATTCTTGTCCACCATCCGGCGCCTCGGGGGGGAAAGCAGTGCGCTACCAACACTATCTACGTTCCTACCCTCACCTATGGTCATGAGCTTTGGGTAGTGACCGAAAGAACAAGATCGCGGATACAAGCGGCCAAAATGAGTTTTCTCCAAAGAGTGGCTGGGCTCTCCCTTAGAGATAGAGTGAGAAGCTCGGTCATCCGGGAGGGGCTCGGAGTAGACCCGCTGCTCCTCCACATCGAGAGGAGCCAGTTGAGGTGGCTCGGGCATCTGGTCAGGATGCCTCCTGGACGCCACCCTGGTGAGGTTTTCCGGGCACGTCCAACTGGGAGGAGACCTAAAGGTAGACCCAGGACACGGTGGAGGGACTATGTCTCTCACCTGGCCAGGGAACGCCCTGGGATTCCCCCGGAGAAGCTGGCCCAAGTGGCTGGGGAGAGGGAAGTCTGGGCCCCTCGCCTTAGGCTACTGCCCCTGCGACCCGACTCCGGATGAGTGGATGAAAAAGGATGGATGGATGAATTCAAATTTAAGGACTTGGACTCGACTTGGGCTTGACTTGGATTTCCACATCAATGATTTTGGACTCTACTTGGACTTGGTTGCCTTTGACTTGGACCTGACTCGAGACTTGACTGGAAAGACTTGTGACTCACTTGTGACTTGCAAAGCAGTGACTTGGTCACACCTCTATCCAGTCCTACCTTTAGTGACGTGGCTGGTTTGACTCGCCCCCACAAAAAATAATGGATTAAATTTGATGCAGCAACGTTCCGCTAACGTTCTGCATCATTGATGCTTCCAGTGTTAAGTAGGCAAAGGCTGGGACTCTGATCTGGAAATCAGTGTCCAGTTTCTAAATGTTGTTGCTAAAGTACCATTACCTATTTTACCCAAAGGTTCTTGTGGATGTGGATGTAACTGGAGCTGTATATCCAGGCTGACTCTAGGCTAGGGTGGGATCAAACAGCTTTGGGCGTCACACACGTTTAATTCATAACATCTTCTGCTCTGCCTGCAGCTCAGAAAGACAGTGCTGCACAAGAACTAGGTTGCCTGTGCTGTGGGATGAGGGAGGAACTCACAGCAGCACTATCTGCTTGTTGACAAGACAAAGAATGATCCTCATATTTATATCAGTCTTCAAAAATCTCCAGTTATACCATGCTAACTAAATTTGTTGCCAGATACTATTTGGAAAGTGTTGCTAGTGTGACAGTGTGAGCATCCTGTCACAATGTCCCGATTGATCATGCGCCCTGGCTACTTGGCCAAGGGGATGTCCCTTTGGCTGACTGGTTAGAGCGTATGACTCTCACCCGGGAGTCTGGGGATCGAATCCCGCCCGGGCCCTCGTTTATCCACCTTGCCACATTTGGCGTTGTTGGCAGGATCCATGTAGTACTGTCAAGTAGGTCCATGGATGTGAAGTTTGTGGCACCCTGCGTGGGAGCACGAGGACGTGCTTCTGGAAAGAGGGGGGAAGATGTGACAGTGTGAGCATCCTGTCACAATGTCCCGATTGATCATGCGCCCTGGCTACTTGGCCAAGGGGATGTCCCTTTGGCTGACTGGTTAGAGCGTATGACTCTCACCCGGGAGTCTGGGGATCGAATCCCGCCCGGGCCCTCGTTTATCCACCTTGCCACACTAGAATGATCTGAACACATTATTTTTCTGAATAAAAAAAAAAAAGCTGCAAAGTTTCCTGGTTAAAAACCCTGGGAATGACTTCAGATACAAGGCAGGTTTGTTATATTGTCTTTATAAATTACAAATAATTAGAATAATAAGAATAGAAGAGAATAGTAGTTCCACTGTAAAGTATTTGTGCATGAAACAGAAAGAAATCTTCAGCATTTGGTAAATCTACGCTACAAGAGTTACACAATTCCATAATTCACACATAATAAATCAACGTAAATCATAATCCACACACATTTGCATTCATGTTTACAACTTGTACATACCACCAAACACATGCATATTCCTACATCTGTAAATTCCCACACAGTTCCTGCATAAACACGATGCAGAATAACTACTTCAGCATTTTCTTGTTGACGATGCTAACAGCAGACAGAGTAAAGGATTTCCTTTGGCAGGTTTTGCGTGCTAAAGAATGTTGTGTTCTGCCAGATGGCAGCAACAGAAAGAGGATGAGTGAGGAGGATGGGAGGAGTTGCTATGCATCTGAGCTGCCTTACCAGACAAAGATCAATGATATAAACATAAAGAGTGGTTTGAGCCAACAGTCTTACTGGCAACCTGATTAATTTATTTCAGTGTTTAACTGCAAGGTCACCATACCAGTTGTCATATTAAAGACAAAAATATTCAGTAAACAACCCATAGCCATAGCCACAATGTCTTTTGTGACCTTTTTTAATGGAACCTACGTGTATTGGGGGAAGCTTGTTCTAGTGTTGGCAACATGTTTCTAACAGTGGCTGGGCAGGACAATCTGTGTGAGTTAACTGAGAGACAAACATTATGAAGATGGTGCAGCTATCACTAGGGTGTGGCAGCCATGCTGGGTTTTAAAAGGGTTGTTGAATGAAAGAAAAAAAGTAATGATTATATCGGATTATATTCAGTCACTCTGAATTTTTCATGCAGTCTGAACATGAAAATAGTCTCCTACACCTATCTCCTGCATTAGCTTCTGATAGAAAATAGACGGTGAAACTCTAGGATTAGAAAAGCATCACAGATCTACGTCACAAAGTGAATTGGACTTACCCAAATTGACTCATGACGGGGAAATCGGTTGTTGTTTTAACGTCCAGAATCAGCAGAGAATGCCTCTTTCATCAGAGGCTAACTGCTAGCATTAGCAACTCAAACACACAGCTGAAACTTCTCCAGGCTTGTTTTTTGTAGATATAAAACATTCACAGAGATAATGGCAGAGTTGCATTGTTTTTATCAAATTCAAGGCAAGATGTCTAAATATCAGGAAATGAGACTCCAGATCCTCCTGTTTGAAGCACAGCGCTGATGTTGCACACCGCTGCTGGGCCAGGGGTTTATGGGCCCTTTGTGCCCTGAGTTCAGCCTAAAGGCATACATTCCTACTAGAGGCAACTACAAATGTATTGAAACGAGTAATCCATACTCCATCCATTTAATGTTGCTCCAGACTGAGAATACAACCCTAAACCCCCCATGCTTTACTCTTTGTATTGGACATATATATTTTTAATTTGAACAAAAAGTCCACATCAAAGTACAGAATGTAGTTTTTATTTCATGATTGTATTCATTGTGGGAACAAAGCAAGTTGTTGAACATGAAAAGTAAATAGTTCCTCTTGATACATCATAAAATAAATATAAAACTGAAATGAAGTTTAGACCTAGGATTAGAAAATCGCTTCAATAAAATCTGAGGACTTTCAAGGCACAGGTAAAACGTCTGGAAGGAGTGTTTCCCAGTCAATCTGGAATTTTCATTCAACCACCCCTTTAAAATCCAGCATGGATAAAAAACACAGGCCCAGCAGTCAAACATGTGGTGGCAGTGTGATGGTCGGGTGCTGCTTTGCTGCTTCAGGACCTTGACCAATGGCCTTATCTGATGGAAGCATCACTTAAATTGTGATTGAGAATGTTGGACAATCAGTTCATCACCCTAGGCTGAACTACACTGGACAGTGACTCAACACATGCCAGTAAGTCCAACACTGAAGGGCTTAAACATTTTAAATGGCATATTTAGGAATGGCCTCAATAAAATCTGAAGTAACATTTTGGGGCACATTTGAAAGTCCTCCAATGTGGTCAATTACAACAGTTTTGCAAAAAGGAATAAATGAATATTCCATAATAGTCACTGGCTTGGTTGAAGGACTTTCTGCCTTTTTGCTGATATTTTGGGCCAGGACCTTTCTATAGTAGTTGAAATGGAGCCTTAGAGTATGATAGTCAGAACTTCTGAACATGTTGTTTAACCTCAAACATCTCTTCAAAACTGAGAGCAGCACCAGAAACCAAGCAAACACTCATTATGAAGTGTTCTACCACTAAAAAGGCTCCTTTTATCCAAAGCTATTACAAGATACCCCTTTCTTAGTTTGGACTTGCCACTCTTTCATTTATAGCTTGTTAACCAAGACACCAAAATATGTCCTTAAAGGTAAAACTGTTCCAGCAGATGTTTACTTTTCTGAAAGCCTTTTGTGTTAATAATTTCAACTCTTCTGTAGAATATCACTCCACGTTTGTTACATGAGTGGCATGCAGTCATTAAAACCAGATCAAATAACTAGCCATATTTTAGCTGCTTTAAATGGGTCCCTTTCAAAGCTCCAGATTCTGCAGAATGTTTCTTAAATTCAGTCAAATATGATAAAAGTCAGTGGTTATGTAAGATTACTGGGGATGGGAATGCTATACCATCTGCCTTCAAATTTGTTTTGAAAGCATAAGGTGTAACCAGAGCTTTTAAGACGCAAGTTTAGCATAATCTGTTACAAATCATTAGGTGTCAGCGGTATGCATGTGTTAGTGAGAAAGCTAAAGTGAACGGAAGTGAATATGTTCTGATTGAAGTTCAGCCTCACTGCTCCAACAGCCTCATCAGTGCACCGACGGGTGCAGACGCATATTGATTTCTTCTGAGGAGGGAAAATGAAAGCAAAACAGGAAAAGTATAAATGAAACACTTGTTTGAAATAGTTTATAATTTTTCTAGTCACCGCAGGTCTGTTTATTTCCTGAGTTTTCACCCCTTCATTTCTTCAAGTATGATTTAATGAGTGGAATCCGAATGACGCAAGGCAAAGCAATGCATCTTTTTACGTCTCATGGGAATATGGTTCAGCAAATCAATATGCCGATTGGTTAATTGATGACGGAACTTCCTGAATTTAGCCTTTTTTAAAAATCAGCTTCAAAGTAAAGAATTTTGGACCACATCGGAAAAGGAAATATCAAGCTCGGATGTAAGTTGACTTATTCACTAGATCAGAAGCATACACTTATTAAAGTACCGTGGCATCCGGACTTCACAGTGACATGTGTATTGATTGGGGACAGGATATGGAAGTCAGCACTAATTTCTAACAGCATTGGATCTCAGTCTTAGCACCACCTGCTCTGCAGTGCAATCCCGTCAGCTAAAATGCTTACACCCATCCAATACACTGACACATGTCTGGTAGGGGAAAAAAACTAAAATCAATATAACGGTTAATTGGAAATGTGCGTGTGCATGTGCATGCACGTCAAATTCTTCTCAGCATGATAATGATCCATTAAAGGCTTTTGCCAAGCCAGCAACAATTGCTTTGTAATAAGGGTCAATGGATTCAAGCACTCAGAGAACCCTAACCCTGACTGAATGGACTGTGGGTTAGTATGTTTAAGTCTATGTGTGCATTATCACACTTCATTCATCTGGCATACATGGAGCTCACTAGCTCACAGCTTTGATGGGCCTATATTCTTAATAACTTACAGTCAAATAAAAACAAAATAATCCACATTTTAAAGAGACAATATGTATTTTTTCAATTAATCTCTGAAAATATCCATCGAAACATTGTTGAAAATGAATAAAATGATGTCCAGCCATTGAAAAATATTGGCGGCTTTGAAACATAACCGAAAAAAATTTAGTCTAAAGTAGAAAGGGCGCGAGTCCAGCATCTTTGGGGGACGTCACATTAGACACCATGTTTCCTTCTGGCCGGCTCGGGGTCCTACGGTGATATGGTGTAAAAGTACTGTGAAATGTATGTATGTACTGCCCCCTAGCACTAAGACAGTACACACTGGTACTTTAACTTCAAGAGTCTTCTTTTGCATGAGGCTGATAGACTGAACCATGCAATAAAACTTTCCATCAGTCCTATCCACAATAAACAAGGGTGAAAGTGTGTGTGTGTGTGTGTGTGTGTGTGTGTGTGTGTGTGTGTGTGTGTGTGTGTGTGTGTGTGTGTGTGTGTGTGTGTGTCAGGGTCAGCAGATAATAGGTCTAAAGACCAAATTGAAGACTATGCCTCACTTGTGGGTAATGATCACTACAAACACATTCATTCCACTCTAATTGATGACATCAATTAGGACACCATGTGTTCTTGAGATTAGATAGCAGAGTCTCACACGGGCATGTCAAGTTGGTACATCTGTAGACATCTATAATCACAAGCAGAACAGAACAGAATGGATTTTAACTGAATTGAACAGAAGTCAAACGCACAGAACAGAACGTAAAATATAAACAACCACATATATAACAACTCTGCAGTAGATCCCAAGTTTCTGCACATTAATTACAGGTTTAACTGTTACTCCCCGGTTCCCCGCTACACTCTTTGTGCAGCCCGACAAAATGTGCTTTCCTCCCTCTAGATTGGTAGTGTAATGTAACAGAAATACATTCGTTTACTTAATTGCTCGATTGTAGCAGTTATATGCTTTGTGTGGGTTAGGTGAGAGATTGACAAACAATTATTCTATCAAGCTTTATTTATACACAATTGACCTGATCGCTGGAGTGAAAGCTGGAAGTTGTTAACATATTGCCTTTTTTATATGTGTGGGCTATCATAGATGCAATATCTGCATGATGCTATGGAGTTGAATGTTTTTTTTTGTGACTTTGAAATGGATACATTTAATCTAAATTGTATTGGATTGCTGTAAATGTAATTTAAGTGGGAAATTTCGCTTTTAGTTTCTGGGAATTGATGCTTAGAGTAAAGCAGAGTAAAGCAGGGTAAAGCAGGAGCTCCTCAGGGTTATGTGTTAGGATAGGTGAAATAAAGATGAAAAGCTTTTCTGCTGTTTTCTGTTGTTTAATGAAACCAAAATATTCTAGTTACAAGTGGAACCATGTTGTGTTTGTGGAGCAAGATTCTACGCAATTTTCACTCAAAATGTTAATATTTCATCCGTTTATGAAATTTTATAATTTTATGACATTTTTTCTGATGTTATTCTCTTTCTGTTTTGAGATCATTATGATTTCATGACTTTGTTTATTTTGTTTTGATCTATGTGAAGCACTTTGTGATTCTATGTCTGTGATAAGTGCTACATAAATAAAATTTACTGAGTTATTTACAATGTGGGGCTGTGACGCTGAGGAGCATGCACTGACGCTGACAGCTGAGCACCGGATACACGGCAGCATTTGAAGCAGATGGCAGCTCGTTAACAAACATCCACAATTAAGATGCATTTTCGCCTAATTTATCTACTGACAACTCAAAAAATAATCTGGTAAGTATAACTCACTCAACCTGGAGGTAAGTGAAGAAAATTTAGAAAGTTTACAAAACTATATTGACGGAGTTTTTGAGTTTTTCGTTATGGTCCGAAGAAATCAGCAGCTGAGCCCGAAACACCTGGGACCAAGACGAGCCGTCCTCAGGACTCGCCTGAGGCCTCATCTCCCTGTAAGGACATATTAGAATTATTAGATTCTATAGATAAACGGCTTCTGGGATTTGAGGGACGGCTTCATCTGCTAGAGGTTCTACACCAGGAGTTTCAGAAACTCCGAACATCTTTGGAGTTCAGCCAAGAGCAGGTTGAGCAGCTCGCTGCTGAGAACGCGTCTCTGCGGGAGTCCATTTCTTCCCTGGAAGAGGGAATGACACAGATCATCCTGGACAACAAGATTCTGAAGGAGACGGTTTTGGACCTTCAGGCCCATAGCATGAGGGATAATTTGGTGTTCACAGGCCTGCCGGAGCAGACGGGAGGGGCGGAGAACTGCGAGCAAGCAATAAAAAACTTTCTCCAGACCCAAATGAAGTTACCCGAAGAAACGGTAAAAAACATCACCTTTCACCAGGTACATCGCCTTGGAGCTAAAAGAGTGGACAGCAGAAGACCTCGTCCCATCGTGGCTAAATTTGAACATTTTAAGCAGAAGGATCTTATTAAAAGTCATAGAAGAGAGCTCAAAGGACAAAACTTCAGCGAAAGGACCAGTTCCCTAAGGAAATCCTGGATCGGCGCGGAGTCCTCTTTCCGCTGCGCAAAAAGTTTATCCAGGATGGGAAGAGGGCTGTCATCTCGGTGGATAAGCTTTACGTGGACAATAAACTTTACAAGGAGCAAGGAGTGACTGACTGGCTGTATTAGCCCAACATCAGGTCAGACATTTATTATTCTTATCAGGATTCACTGGGTTTGATCACGTCAGGATTAAACAGCTGCTAAATCCATTTTCTAGATGATGAGATCACCTGTTCATCACCCCCTCACACCCCTATCACCTTTTCTTTTTAGTTCTTTCTTCTTTTTAACCTATATCTGTAATTTCATTTCCTCTTTACCTGCTTCTGCACCTTTACACCTGTATGGTACGACCATACAACTTTCCAACACTGCGTCAGACTCAGCACACACGTACACACACACACACACACACACACACACACACACACACACACACACACACACACACACACACACACACACACACATATATATTAAATCCACAGCACAATAACATAATTTATGCATCAAATAATACAACCACCAACACTGTTGGATCTTTATTAGTATTATTATTTACTTTTCTGTTATTTATTAATATACTATTTTATACATTTAGTTACTTATTCCATCTTATTCACATGAAGGCGTCATATTTTAGCTGCTCACATACACATATATGGGTGCACTAAGATTTGTCTCATGGAACGTACATGGAGCTGGCTCCATAGAGAAAAGATTAAAGATTTTTGATCAGCTGAAGAGAGTGCAAGCAGACGTAATATTATTACAAGAGACTCATAGACAGTGGCGGCTGGTGAAAAATCTTTTTGGTGGGGCTGTGCTATTTTTTTTTTAAACAAACTTGTGCTTTCTGAGCTTTGTGCACAACTTCACTACTTCCTGAATTAAGCACAGCTCTTTTATTTCCTGTCTTACATCATTGGACAAACTGATTAATCCAGGTGTGTCTGACTATTGGCACGCTGCCTTGCAGACCAAGGTTGAAAAATACTGCATTAAATTGCACATAAAATAACACTACCATAAATGGTAAATAGGCAATGCAAGAGGCAAGTAACAAAAACATTTTGTTTAATTTCAACATTTGAGTGAACACCAAAAATTACGAGCAGGTCACTGTTACAGTAATGGTAGTAAACACCACTTAGACAAAATGCCAGAAATTTACACTGTTAAATATTTCTGGAGTGTTGTGCCAAGGTCAACTTTATACAAAGATCAAGTGGATGCATTTGTGTGTGTGTGTGTGATACCTCATTTGTACAGAAATTTTGCCCTTCTGTCCTTCTGAGTGGCAAAGCTCTCGATGAGCTTTTTATTGAAGTCAGGAATGTTTGTGACAAGCTTTTTTTTCCATGGAGAGCATGGCAAGAGCATTCAGCCCATCCTGTGTCATGGTGTTCCTCAAGGAAAGTCTTAATCCTCTTTAAAGTAGAAAAGCACCTTTCTGATTCGGCTGTGGTCATGGGTGTGGTGACAAGAATCTTCATTTGCATGGCTCAGGATGGTGTGAAAAACCTGTCATATGATAAATAAAAAACAACAGATAAGTACATAGGAAACACTTT
>SSNQ01034018.1:89018-121269 GCA_006942095.1 Nothobranchius kuhntae
AGATTATCAGTGGTCTTGTATGTCTTCCATTTTCTGATAATTGCTCCCACAGTTGATTTTTTCACACCAAGCTGCTTGCCTATTGTAGATTCACCCTTCCCAGTCTGGTGCAGGTCTACAATTCTTTTCCTGGTGTCCTTCGAAAGCTCTTTGGTCTTGGCCATAGTGGAGTTTGGAGTCTGACTGTTTGAGGCTGTGGACAGGTGTCTTTTATACAGATAATGAGCTCAAACAGCTGCCATTAATACAGGTAACGAGTGGAGGACAGAAAAGCTTCTTAAAGAAGACGTTACAGGTCTGTGAGAGCCAGAGATTTCCCTTGTTTGATGTGACCAAATACTTATTTTCCACCCTGATTTACAAATAAATTCTTTAAAAATCCTGCCATGTGAATTCATGGATTTTTTTTTCACATTCTGTCTCTCACAGTTGAAGTGTACCTATGATGTAAATTACTGACCTCTGTCATCATTTTAAGTGGGAGAACTTGCACAATCGGTGGCTGACTAAATACTTTTTTGCCCCACTGTATATTTCTTCATTAAGCTGACGCAGTGATAGCTTGATCTTGTGGCATTGTTGTTGTGTCCCATTATTTTATTTTATTTTTTTTTTTTGCTTTTCTTTTCTTCTCTCTTTCTGCAGGTCTAGAAGCAGATTCTTGTTCATTATTATTTATTTAAAGGAGGATGCGCCCAAAAGTCCAAAGCACAAAAGACCAGACTAAATCTAAAAAAAAAAACACACACTGAATGCTCAAAAACAAACAAAAGCTCACTCATGAGCAAAGGCTCGGAGAAACTCGAGAGGGAACAGAACAACGCTGACACAAACAATGGACCAACAAACACTGAGGGACAAGACGGGGTTTTAAACACAGGGAAGCAATCAGGGGAACAGGTGACAGGTGTGAGGAGTGAGGTCTAGAGGGGAGACAGGTGTCATAAATGAACTAAATGAGGGGGAAGATAAACCATATCCTATAAAACACTAAATAACTAAACCTAAAGACTAAGGGCAAAGATAAACAAATAATGACTAGAGGGGTAAGGAGGACTAATACAAACCAATAGGAACTACACGGGAGTGACTAGGAGGAAATGTGAGGGAAGCCTAGAGGGAGCTGGAGAACACAAGGAGACACATGAAGAGAACCTGCAGAGGGTTGGGGAAGCATGGGGACACACAGAGCACAAGGGAACACATGAGTGACTCAACACATTCCGTGGCTATGGCTTTTTGTTCTAGGTCTTCCATGAAAAACTCGCACAGGGTGGCTGATAACGGGTTACCCATGGCAAAGCCTTGCAGTTGTTTGTATATTGTGCCGTCATATGTAAAGTACAAAGTTCAAAGTACATCTTAAAACCAAGAGGCAGAGGTGTTGACTCGAGTCACATGACTTGGACTCTAGTCATTTTAATGACTTCTGATTTGACTTGATTAAATCTATAAAGACTTATGAACTTGAATGCCAATCACTTGCAATCAGTTGCACTTCCTGCTTGTTTGAGCAAATAAATGAAGCTTTAAGAAGCTTTATTTCTGGAATTTATTTATTATCATTGTCATAAAATTGAAGTTGGACAGATGACTTTATTGTGACTTGAAAATTCAATGTTAAGGACTTGAACTTGACTTGAACTTCCACATCATTGACTTTAGACTCTGCTTGGACTCGGTTGTCTTTGACTTGGTCTTGACTCGAGACTTGACTGAAAACGCTTGTGACTTATTGTGACTTGCAAAGCAGTGACTTGGTCACACCTCTGCTGAGAGGAATCTACAAACAATGGCTACTTGGGAGGTGTGCATTGCCACATCGGAATCCTGACTTCCCCAACTATGGTAACCAGGACGCAGTTAACTCTGGTGTGACATCATTCCCAGTTTTACAACTTCCATGGTAAATCAAACGCACCATTATCTCACATGTTATGTGACGCGATGTGACCGCGACGGTCATGTGACGTAAGTCTGTTGTATTTATCTGACGTTGCTTTGCTAGGCCAGGCACACCCCCTTTTACCTGAATCTGTCTAGTTATTGTAAATGCCAATGGATTGGGTATTGAACTCTTCATTTTATATTTATGCATTCAAATAGTAATAGCATGAATTCCTAAAGCAACGCAGATTTCCTCCAGCTAGATTGCACATTTCTCTTAAATGAAAACCTTTTTGTGTTTTTTGCTAACAACTGGTACTGGTTGTATGGCTTTTTCATTTGCCTCCTCCAACATTTATTGTGTCTTTTTTTCTGCTTTCAGCACTTCTTTTCAGTTGACTTTACTTTGATTTCTGGGTTTTGCGTTGTTCAGCACTTTGTTTAACTTGTGCTGCGGTGCCATGAAAGAATGCTTCACAAATATAGATGAACTGAACTGAAGTTAAATTTTGATCTGACTCTCGGAAAAAGTGTTCAATAAGAGTCACTTTAGATGTTATTACCTTGAACATATGATATAAGTCTGGCTAAGCTATGTTCTAACACACAAAACATCCTGATTCTCTTTTCACTCACAAAACATAAACCAACCATCACATTTATGTAGAAAACTATTCAGTGAGTTTTGTTTTCAAGAAGTACGAAGATGTTCCAAACAATGCTTTTTACTTTTAGACTTCAAGCTTCTATATGGGGACTGCATGCTAGTGTAGTTGGTAGCACTGCTGCCTTGCATTACGAAGGTCGACGGTTAAAATCCTGCCCAAGCATGACCAGGTTTTCCACAGGCATTCCAGCTTTGAATGACGAAAAAAGTACATGTTTGTTTAATTGAAGTCTCTACATTAGCTGTAGGCGTGTGTGTGTGTGTGACTGGTTGTTTGTCATTGTGTCCCAATAACTGAATGGCGACCTGCCCAGGGTGTCCCCCACCTCTCAACTGCTGAAGAGAGGCCCCAGCTCCCTCATGATTTCACTCCATTTTGTAAATTTCCCATAAATGCTTATTATAGGCCATTTTAAAATTACTAACTACAAGATGCTGCAATAAAAAATGATTTGTTTAAAGATGTCATCAATTTTCTGCTAAACTGGCCCCTCTGTGATTTAATGGATTCACATGACAGAACTTTGTTATTCGAGTGACTGAACATCTTTGTTCATTTCGTTTGGTTGGTTTCACATGACTCAAGTGCAATCACTTAAGTGTGAAGATTAGCATTTGCTAATTAGACAATTCATATGAACTTCTGTCCAGTAGTCAAGGTTTTGCACAATATTCACATAATGCATTCTAACCCTGACATAAATCTAGAGACAACCTGTCTTTGTATACTGTTTTTATTGTTTTATGTTTATTTATCTTCAGGACTGCAACCAAACTCAACAGAATCATTAAGGAGCTACAAGTAAGTCCCAGAAAAGTTACATTATCATAAAAATTTCAATATTTACTCATTATAGTTACTCATTTCAGAAACGAAAAACATAAACTCATTTATCATAAATTCATTACACATTGAATTAAATACGCCAATACTTTATTTCTTATCATTTTGATGGCTATGGCTTAGAAATAAGAGCTTCACAAAGTGTGGACTGAGGCTGGAGTCACCACAAAAGCTGCGTACTCACCAGTCTTCCACATGGGCTACAAACAAAGGCAGACTGGCAATCTGGAGAATCCCAGAATGGCTGGTGAGCTCTAGGGCTGGTGGGTGGACTTCGGGCCGGCGTCGGCACTTAGAGCGTGCACCTCTTCCCCGCTCAGCATTGCCTTGTCACTGGCTCAAACAAGCTGCAGCACTACACACCAGCCCCCACCCGATGCTCGGAAAACTACATTCATGAGAGTTTTCCGTGAGCATGCCCCCCACCTCCACTCAGGTGACCAGACAGACGGAGATATTTTGGGGCTGAATTTTAATCCCAATCCGCTCCTGGCTACAAAAGACACCATCCTCATCCCATGCCACCCCTGAATCAATGCCAGAAGTGTCTTAGCTTAGCCTGCCAGACTCGTCCTCTGTTTAATTCTGCACAGAGAAAGAGTCTGGTTCCTCACAGGCAGAGATGCACTTGAGGGGCGGGACTGGCCAGTTCAAAAGTAACCAGTCAGAAAAAAGACGTAAATGCCGACTGTACCGCGCAACGCTGTAGTTTTTTAGCTGTTGTAAAAAAAAGGCATCTGGCAACGGCGTAAACATCTTACTTTTTTAGAAGAAAGGCTTTTAAGCGCTTCTACTTCTTGAGGTTTTAAAACATTCAAGTCATTTAGATCAGAGGAAAGAGTCGCAGTGAAATCCATCGCTGTCTTCGTTGTTTATGAGAAACTGAGCGTCGCTGTGTGTGACACCCGCTACGCTGTAGTTTCTTAGCTGTAGTCAAAAATGGAGTCTGGTGACTTTTAGCGCTTCTACTTGTTGTTGTTTTAAAGATGTGTCCAAGTCATTTAGAACACAGGAAAGAGCCACAGCAAACTCAGCTTCAGTCACCATGTTTATGACAAACTCGGCGTTGTGGTGTGTGACGTACGCTGATCAGCGCTGATTGGCTCGGTTAGAATTGTCAGGGCGTGGGGTTATTTGAATAGGAGAGTTCCCAGACCCTTTCTCTGTGCAGAATTAAACAGAGGAGGAATCTGGCAGGCCAGGCTAGTTTTAGCTGGCCTAAAGAGAACAATACTCGAGTGGGTCCAAAGTCCTCCTTCCAGAATCAAAGTTGCTTGAAGTCCAGAGCGAAGTTCACAGTCAGTGATGATTTAGGGCTCCATGTTTGTGCTGCTCTTGGTCCACTGTGTTTACTGAAGTCCACAGTCAACGCAGACATCAGGTTTTCATGCTTGCTTCTGCTGACAAGCTTTGTGGAGATGCTGATTTTATGTTCCAGCAAATCTTGGCACTGGCCCACGCTGCCAAAGGTACTAAAAGCTGATTCAGTGACCATGATGTTTCTGTGCGTGATTGACCTGATCTAGCACCCTCCCCCCATTTTAGGGTATCGCCAAGAGAAAGATGACCTGAAGGCTGCTAACAAAGAAACCTTGACTGGTGGTCTCCATACTGCATTGATGCAGTAATTCATGTAAAAAGAAATCCAACCAAGTATTTAGTGCATATAAGAACATGCTTAATAAAGCAAGTTGCCTAAAACGACATACTGTTGGTATTGTGACAAAACCCTCCAGTCTATGGAAACCAGTAAAAGATGATGGATGAGTAGTGGAAACATTTAACAAAGACAAATGTAAAATATTAGACTTTAATATGAAGATGTGTTGTTCATTTCCTGTTTTCAACCATAAAACCCTTTCATTGGTTCAGACACTTTTCCTACCTGCACAACAGAATAAAACAACTCTGTAAATGTGTTTTTACAAAGTCTTATTTATGTTTCTGTGTGTGAATTCTGCAAGAGAAGCAAATATGAGTCAAGCTTTGTGCAGTTTAAAAATAGGACTCTTGGTCGAAAAAGTAAAGGCACAGCATTTATTACTATCTCTTATTATTGTCGTGACAATAACAGATGTTTTAGAGAATATTCCATCTGTATACAGCATTTTTACCACTTTACACTCAGCCTACTGCAGTCTCAATCATTCAGCAATCTGGACTGGAAACAAACTGCACTTTGTTGGAGTTAGACATGTCCCTGAATCTGCACCAGCAGTCATTTGTATTGTTGTAAGCTTCAGCTTCAGGAGCACCAACAGACTCACGTTCCTGTTTAATGTTTAAAATGCAATCTGTTTCTACACCAAAAACCTTTCATAAGACTTGTTAAGCATATGGCTTTCTAAAATCTTTGAATTATGCACAAACAAAGCATTAACATAAGTTTTCCTCTTCGGGGAGTATCGAGACAATATACATGCTCTTGTTTTATTTTTCCCACTGCTTGGTTGGTAAATGTGCTGATGCTGTTGCTGTACTTTCTGCAGATATCACACCTTGTATTTCTACAAGTGATTTGTCACTTTTTTTTCCTGCTGCATAACATTTACTACAGGAACCAGACTCTTTTTTTTACCATGTGTAATGAAATTTACTTCTTATTCCATTATAGTGATCTCTGCGATTAGCTGTCAATGTGAGGCTATAATCTGCACACACTTAGAGGTAGTACGTTAGATTAGCTAATTCCTTAAATATAAAACATGTCAGTCTAACTTTGGATTCATTAAATTTTCTAACAAAGTTTCCAGAGAGGTAATGAAACGATTTTTCAGTAAACATTGTCACTGCAAGAAGACTCCCAACTGCGAAGGCGAGGTAATGTGTAGCTAACTACCTACTGCCTGCAGTGATCACCTCTCCCCTGCTGTTTTCTATCTTTGTGTGTGTGTGTGTGTGTGTGTGTGTGTGTGTGTGTGTGTGTGTGTGTGTGTGTGTGTGTGTGTGTGTGTGTGTGTGTGTGTGCGCGCGCGCGTGCGCGTTCATGTCTGAAGTATCTACAGTTCATGAATCAGCAGCATCGTTACTAGAGAGAAGACCAAAGCAAAAAGAGAAAGGAGAGTAGTGAGGAAGGTGAACCGAAGCTCTGAGGGTAAGCTGCATCAAAGAGGTCAATGTGAAAATGAGATAAAGATTGAGAATGAGCCTCCTCGGCCTGCCTGTTTTAGCATCTGTTGGGAACAACAAAAGGGTATTAAAAGATTAGAAGGAAAGACTTTAAACAATGCAGGACATTTCCAGCATTTAATCATAGTGACAGAGTCATTCTGGGAATTCACTGTCAAATCCTGCAATCACTTTCTGGACTCATTAGATGTTTTAGGCCAAAACAAATTCTGTGTGAGATTCTTGCAGAGCAATCAGGGCAGTAATAATTGCTCAGTCTAATGTGATTTTGCATGAAGCCATTATCATCAGGCCCATAACAGTAAAGAGATTCTGATGGGTGTTGAAACACTTGTTTCAAATGATAAAAAATGATGCAAACAGTAATAAAAGGATGTAAAATCATTTTCTCTTCCTAAATACACAATTCGGAGAAACTGGTTTCTGCTATGTTGGTTGTTTAAATGTTCTTTTAATGTCAAAGAACCCCTTAGCCTGGTACGCCTGCACCGCACATTTGTACCTCAGGTTGAACCACATGGCCTCAATTGTTTGTGTCAAATCCAACAAGGATTGGGATCTATCACTCCGTTGGAGCCCAGTGAACTCATCGTTATGTTCAAGAAACCAGTTTAGACATTATGAAAATTGAGATGTGGTGAATCATCCTGCTGGAAGCAGAAAGATAGTGATAGAAGATAATATTTCAGATGTGAAAGGACAACAGAGTCTTGACCCAAAGAGTCAGCTCTCGAGCATCATGCTATGTGTTTGACTCGTTGACCTGAATTAATGTCTGAACTGTTGCTTCTGTTTAGGTGTTTTGTCCTTTGAATTAACAAAGTTCTGTGAGTGTTTTCTTTTTCTAGGAACCAGGGCCTTCAATTGTCACCCAAACTTACACACAGATCTGTGCGTGTTTCATGCGTGGGAATGATTTTACACATTGTGTGGTATTTACCAATATGTACTTGTGCATGAAAATGTTCCTAAATATAAGAACAGCTCTGACCATGCGTAGGGAAAGCATCTAGTGGGAGCACGGGGGAACAGCAGTACTGAAGGTTTCAGTCATCCACGCATGTTCCTCATCCACATTTAAAAATGTATTATTACCTAGTATGTAGTTATGTCTGTGGTAAAAACAGCTTTTTGGCATAGCTGGTGCTAAAACCAATAAAATACATGTGACCAATGGGAATCTGACATGACTAATCTGTGTTATTTAAGGATTTAACAGAGCGTGCACACTGGAGGGAACGCGTTCTCCGTGAGCTCAGGAATCCACCTGTTATGCTGAGATTTGAGACCCTTTGTGGAGCGACAGACACACCTCATGAATCCGATTCCACTTGATATTTGACTTTACAACAATGAGAAGGCCCCCAGAACCTCCTCTGCTTCCCGATCGTACACGCCGCGTTGCCAAGGTAACCAGACTGAATGACAGCTCAGAAGAGGCTGCACTCTCAGACAACATTTCCAATTTAAACTAACTCTAAACAGAACGACTCCCCTAAATGTAAAATGTAAATAACAACCTGTTACTCTACGATTTATCAAGTCCACTTCTTTATTTATTTCTGACGGGAAACTCTCCTCTGTCCCTCTGCAACTTGTTTGGTTCTTTAGCGCTTCGGCACCCTGTGTTTCGATCTCGCTGTCAATAAAGTATTTTTTTTTCTTGGAAAAAACTGAGAATTCCATCATGTGCTAAGGATGTAGTTTGACCAAATATGGTTAACTGAGGTTGTTTCTTTATATAAATGACTGAGAACGGACACAAGCACATGGGTATGCACAGGTGGGATTAATCATCAGATGATTGCGGAGTGACGTGCGTAGGAGAGACCATTGCATATTTCATAAATCAGTCTTTTGACTGTTTGTACAAACATTCTGAATTTCGGTCGTACGAGAGAATATAGCACAGTTCCTAAATGAGGGCCCAGGAGTTTCCTTCACCCCAGAATGTATCCACTACAGGATCCAAAGATAGGTAGGTAGTACTTGTAAAACCTTCTGACTGAGTATCTACAGCATCGCAAATGGTTCCAGATTTCTACTGAAAAATGAGTTATTCGTGGGACTAAAATAAGCTCAGTCGTTGAACAGAACAAAAACCCAACAACAATCGGAGAAAGGTTTCTTTAAAATAATCAAAGGTTTATGCAGCATTAGATTTTCAGCTTTTAGTCTGGTCCTGATCAGCTGGAGCTTGTCCCTGCAGACAACAGGCAAATGGAAGACAACATCTTGACCAGTTGACAATTCATCTCATAAAAATGAGACAGCACTCATGAATGCATCTCCACAGATTTATTTATATCCATCCATTGATCCATCCATTTTCATCCGCTTATCCGGAGTCAGGTCGCGGGGGCAGTAGCCTAAGGCGAGAGGCCCAGACTTCCCTCTCCGCAACCACTTGGGCCAGCTCCTCCGGGGAAATTCCAAGGCATTCCCTGGCCAGGTGAGAGACATATGGGCCACTTGTACCGGGTCGGCCCGGGCCGGGTAGCCCCAGTCGGCCCCAGCCTGGCCCGGTTGATTCCACACATCCTTGTCTTAAGCCCATGTGGGATGATTCTACCCACCAATCAGAGGCTTGCTCTAATGGAAGGTGTGAATTTGCTGTCAGCAGTGGGTGTGTTGGCCCTGGTCGGCCTGAAGCAGACCCCCTCGAGAAGAGGGCTGAGACTGAGCCTTGGTTGGCCCGGAAAAATACCAGGCCACCCAGATATGTAAACAACCTAAGCTACCCGGCCCAGGCCGACCCGGTACAGATGGGAATGGCCCAATTGTCCCTCCACCGTGTCCTGGGTCTACCTTTAGGTCTCCTCCCAGTTGGACGTGCCTGGAAAACCTCACCAGGGAGGCATCCAGGAGGCATCCTGACCAGATGCCCGAGCCACCTCCACTGGTTCCTCTCGATGTGGAGGAGTAGCGGGTCTACTCTGAGCCCCTCCCAGATGACCGAGCTTCTCACCCTATCTCTAAGGGAGAGCCCAGCCACTCTTCAGAGAAAACTCATTTCGGCCGCTTGTATCCGCAATCTCGTTCTTTTGTCACTACCCAAAGCTCATGACCATAAGTGGTGGTACGAATGTAGATCGACCGGTAAATTGAGAGCTTCGCCTTCTGACTCAGCTCTCTCTTCACCACGACAGACCGGTACAACGCCCGCATCACTGCAGATGCAGCACCAATCCACCTATCGATCTCACGCTCCAGCTTTCCCTCACTCGTGAACAAGACCCCAAGATACTTAAACTCCTCCACTTGGGGCAGGACCTCATCCCTGACCCGGAGAAGGCATTCTACCCTTTTTTGAATCAAGACCATGGTCTCAGATTTAGAGGAGCTGATTCTCATTCCAGCTGCTTCACACTCGGCTGCGAACCACTCCAGCGAAAGCTGAAGATCGTGTTCTGATGAAGCCAACAGGACCACATCATCTGCAAAAAGCAGAGACCTGATCCTCAGGCCACCAAAACGGATGCCCCCCCACACCTTGGCTGTGCCTACAAATCCTGTCCATGAAGCTTATGAACAGAATCGGTGACAAAGGGCAGCCTTGGAAGAGTCCAACTCACACTGGGAACGAGCCCGACTTACTGCCGGCAACGCGGACCAAGCTCTGACACTGGTAATACAGGGACCTAACAGCCCGTATCAGAGGGCCTGGTACCCCATACTCCCGGATTACCCCCTGAGGGACGCGGTCAAACGCCTTCTCCAAATCCACAAAACACATTTAGACTGGTTGGGCAGATTCCCATGCACCCTCCAGGATCCCCCTAAGGGTATAGAGCTGGTCCAGTGTTCCACGGCCAGGACGAAAACCACATTGCTCCTCCTGAATCTGAGGTTCAACAATCCAACGAACCCTCCTCTCCAGAACCCCTGAATAGACCTTACCAGGAAGGCTCAGGTGTGTGACCCCCCTGTAGTTGGAACACATCCTGCGGGTCCCCCTTTTTAAATAAGGGAACCACCACCCCGGTCTGCCAGTCCAGTGGGACTGCCCCCGATGTCCACGCGATATTGCAGAGCCACGTCAGCCAACACAGCCCCACAACATCCAGAGCCTTAAGGAATTCCGGACGGATCTCATCCACCCCTGGAGCCTTGCCACAGAGGAGCTTTTTAACCACCTCAGTGACCTCAGCACCAGAGATTTGAGAGCCCAACTCAAAGTCCCCAGACTCTGCTTCCTCACTGGAAGACGTTGGGATTGAGGAGGTCTTTGAAGTATTCTGCCCACCGATCCACAATGTCCTGAGTAGAGGTCAGCAGCACACCTTCCCCACTGTAGCGTGATGAAGGCTCTCTGATGTGTGGCAAAGGTCACATTTGCCCAGCTGGGTCAAGCTGGGTCAAACAGTACTTTTTGAATCCACAGATTAACCCAAGGAGCCACGATGTCTGCTCAAGATCATAACATCATATCTGCTGTTCCGTCCCAAGAAGGACACTTCAAGCCACAATGATAATAATTAGAAAATAATTAATAAACGCATTGATTTTATTACTGTTTAATATAGTCATCATAACATCATCACTTGGCTCTTTATAAAGGTATTTTAATTAAATGATATGGATTATTATGCTTTGGGTATAATAATAATTATTATAATGATTAAAGATGTGTTCAGCAAACAAGGTCAAGTCACTCTATCCAGCTAACACAGTTCAGATAAACAATAACTGCATCACATGTTTTTGACGCATGAGCAAGCTTTCTTCCGGAGAGAGTGGGAGTGGTTCTGAGAGCTTTTGGTAAAACTAACCATCACAGATTCAAGTCCAGTTTTGAAACCAACGTCAGCCTGAGGAGACGGGATGGCCGCCCAGACCCTCTGCCAAGCTGTTCTGTCACGCCGACAAGAATAGCCAAAGAATAAACGGAACCGTAAACCAGCAAACGAAAGACTCTACCAGAGTCATTGATTTCTGAAGTTAAGTCAAAGACGAGAACGTTCATCTGCCAAACGCTTGACCACCGTGCACCCAGGACAACTCTGGACCAGACGATCGGACACTTGTGTCTTCCCTGCCAGCCCCGAGTGTCATCTTGGATGAACCCATCCTCCCTATCTCAGGTTCCACAAGAGGGTCGGCTGTCTGGGTGAGGTAGAACACGAGGCTGCGTTTGATGCTGTTTCTCTCAGAATAACTCAATTATCCGCAAACCATCATTTCCACCCAGAACGCTTTCATTCTCTCTGAAAGAAACCTTCTGAGAACTTCATTCACGCATCCAAAACTCATCATTCTCATTTTAGCTCCATTCAGTCACAGGTTTGCTTTTAAACAAGTAATATCAAAACTGTTAAAGATTGTCAATAAAATTGCCATCCATGAATTGTCATTTTATAATTGTCGTTTCAAATCCTGAGTTTAAAATTGTTAGTAATAAAATTTCTTCATTTTTAAACTTGCCTCATCATTGAAACAAAACACAGAAAAGGTAATAATTCTGGTTATTTGAAAGCAAAAATCCTAGCTTCTGATTTAAAATAACTTTTGCTATTAAATTTAATTATCTAAATTAAACATTAATCTTTGGATTAAAATTAGATCAAACAGGTTGATGAATGAACTTAGATCGATATATAAGTATCCGGGACATTTATACATATGACATAAGCTTCATAGGTTAGTTTGATTCGTCATTTTCGGAATCTCCACTGAATAGCACAGAGGTAATTCCAGTGTGCAGAATTAACTCTACGCCACTATAGTGTTGGTAGTGCACTGCTTCCCCCCCCCCTAAGGTGCCGGATGGTGGACCAGAATCTCCTCGAAGCCGTACGGAAGTCTTGCTCCATGGTCTCACCGAACTCCTCCCATGCCCGGGTTTTTGCCTCGGCGACCACCCGAGCCATGTTCCGCTTGGACTGCCGGTACCTGCCAGCTGCCTCTGGAGTCCCACAGGCCAAAAAGACCTGATAGGACTCTTTCTTCAGCTTGACAGCATCCCTAACCGCCGGTGTCCACTGGCGGGTTCGGGGGTGCCACTGACGATCCTGCAACCACAGCTCCAGCCGGCCGCCTCAACAATGGAGGCACGGAACAGGATTCAATTCAATTCAATTCAAAGATACTTTTTTAGTCCCAGAGGGAAATTAGAGTTTCAGTACACACAATTCAGAGATCAGACATACATGGGCAAGACACATGACAAGAATTGGTGACTGTGGTCATTCGCAACCCTGAGTCGCGCTACCTTAATAGAGATCAGAGGGTTACATGAGGATTGGTTCAGGTGGAGGGAAAAAAAGGCACTTCAGAGTTACCCTCCACCGGGAGGGCGGCTTTGCTCTGCAAAAAACACCTCAGACATGCAACAGATTTATGTTCACCCAAAAACATGAAATACATTATTTTGGACTGAGGCAGGCTGCTTTAAAACCTCCTGCAAGATGTTACTGAATGTTCACTCAAAAAGGATTTTACTTGCAGCAAAGTGACATATTTAACAAATAAATCAGGAATATGCTACTTTTCTGAGTAAATTACTAAATATATTATGAACTACATACATGAGTTATTGTGTAGAGGTTTGGGGAAACACATATAAAAATAATATTCAGACTATAATCATAATGCAGAAAAGGGCTATTAGACTAATAAATCAGGAGGGGTATAGGGCTCACAAAAACACACTCTTTATTAAGAAGCAAGCTTTAAAATTCCAGGACCTGGTCAAGTTTAAAACAGTGCAAATAATATATAAAGCAGGGAAAGGGATGATCCTTCTTGAAATAAGTAAATAGTTCTTAGAAAGAGAAGGGAGGTATAATTTTAGAGGGAAGTGGAATTTAAAAGTACAAAGAGTAAGAACAACATTGAAAAGGATGTCTATTTCAATAGCGGGCGTTAAATTCTGGAATGAGTTAACAGAAGAAATAAAGGTCAGTAGTGATATAAACCAGTTTAAAATAAAACTCAAAAAAGAAATGTTAAATAAGTATAAGAATGAAGAAAATGCAATTAACCCAGGACGGCGTGCAAACCGATCTTTAATCTCTTCAACAAATTAGCAAATCTAAATATAGTTCTAGTTGAACATGTGAATTATTATTATTATTTTTTGTTTGTTTTCTGTTTATTTTGTTTTGTTTTGTTTTTTTATGAAGGCATTGTAAATGTTTTTGTTGTTCAAATTTAGATGATGAGAATGTAAACCTGAGGGGGTAGGGCTAAATAAGTATATACTTCTCCCTACTCCTTTTCAAACAAACTGCATGGAATGATTTTATGAAATGTTGGTGAATGTATATGTTTGAATTAAAATGATCTGAACTGAACTGAACTATTGAGGTGCAACTTGACCATTATAAGTAATAGTTATATAGTTTCTAATGGAATGTTACTTCATTCTTACTCAAAGAGGAATTAAAGAACAAGAATTAATATCTGTAATATCAGTTTTCACTCGTAGAAAAAAAGAATAAATTGCTCTTTAATGTATAAAATCGCAAAAACACATCAGGTTTTTAGTTATTTATAAATTAAATGAAACCATACATTGCACAGGCTCTATCTCTGTTACATGAATGACTTTTCCTGTGTCAGACCTTGTCGTCTAAAACAAGAAACCTGCTAAATTAAACTCAAATTTCACAGCAATTTGGTTGAAATCTTTAACAAGATGGTTTCTGGTTGATTTAAAGTGTCATCATTCTATCAGAAAGTTAACCAGAGGAAGACAACAAGCTATCAGCTCGACAATAAAACTGATTCTACTAAATGGCTCTGCTGACAACTCGAGTCATTTTTAGATCATAAATAATGGAAAGCATCATATTTGTATTATTGCACATTTTGCTGAATAAACTCAATGATATTGTTGCCATGATTTGAATGGTAAATCTGTTCTATTTACCATTTCCTATTGGTAAAGGTGTGGTTTACTTGTTTATTTAATACAGTTGTATTGTTCACTAGTGTAAATTGTTGCCTTATGAGCTATTAAATAAAATCTATGATGCTCCTGTCCTGAGATGCAGAAGTTTCTGTGCAAAGGTGGGCTGAAAACAGCAGGATTGCTCATTAGTTGTAATGATATGCACACACCTTGCTTCTGATTGGCTAACAGAACATGTTCAGCTGCAAAAAAAAAAAAAGCCTTCATGTGGGTGGGCGTGAGCCAAGATGGGCAAGGCCATGAATGGAAATTCACAGTGTGACAAAGATATGTGAGGAATTACAAATCACCATTTTCCATCAGAAGCTAATGCAGGAGATAGGTGTTGGAGACTGTTTTTATGTTCAGTCTGCACGAAAAACTCAGATTGACCAATTATAATCAGAAATGATAATCTAAAATGTTTTTCAGTGAACCACATCTTTTTAAATATGATGATTATTTGTGTCATTTTTATTTTATTTTTTTTTTACAAGGAGCCACTTTGGAGAGAGTGAATCTTCCAACCCTTACATTACTCAACCAAACAGTTAAAAATCAAACTATGGTCAAATTAATTTGGACAAAATCAAATTAAAGTCTGTCAAAGTGAATTAAAGCAATGTTCAATGACCAACAGAATTATTCAAAATAGATGCAGACTAGTTTTTCATAAATCCTCAACAACATATGTCTGTCATGATGAGGATTGGAGGAGTAGGACCCAAAATGCGGACACCCAGAACGACACGAGGCCGGAGTAGATTCAAATGAAAACATTCCTTTATTAGGAAGACAAAAACAATATATAAATCCAAAAAGGGCAGGAGGCAAAAAACCCAATAACAAAATGAAGCAGGGAAAAATCCAAAAGCTCACTTCAAGAGCAGAGAACCAGAGACCAAGAGGGAGAGACAAAAACAATGCTGACATAAAACAACAATGGACTGACAAGACAGGGCTTAAATAAACTGAGGCATGATGGGAGGCAGATGAGCTGCAGGTGTGTGAGGAGAGGACCAGGTGAAAGCAATACTTTAACAGGGAGGAAACTCACATGACCTAAGAAAACCTAAAAACAAGAAAAGCAACCACATAACTAATATTCTAAAAGGAAGGAGAACTACAAAGACTGGTGGGACAAAACATATAAAAGAGACTAATAAAATGAAAAGCTGAAACTATAAACACTGCAGAGGGGTGACTGGAGAAGACTAAAGGCACACAGGACCTGAGAGATATATTTGGAAGGCTGAAGACCAGGAGACAAATGAGGAACACAAAGAGACACATAAATGAGACGCAGACAAAGGACACATGAGGGCACTGTGAAACACAAAAGGAGAACCTGGAGTGGGAACTGGAGGGGCTGGGGAACAAAAAGACACAGAACATGACAGTGTCAGAACAAACAAGATCACATCTTATTTTATTTGCCAACCAACACCAGCTTACTGGTACTGGTACACTCCTGTCCTGGACTGGGGAGGAGAGGATGTTGTCTGACATCCATTATGGATAACACCCCCCACCCACGGCATGATACAGTAGGAGCACAGAGCAGCTCGTTCAGCAGTAGACTCCTACACCCACAGAGTAGCTGCAGCTGTCAGACTCTATAACACAGTTTAGTATTGGTTATGTATGCATCAACTGTTTAACTGACATATGATCTGTCAAACTGCTGTTACTCATTTTTAGCTTGGTTGTACAGTGTATACATGACCGGGATCATTCACGTACACACCACACCTGAGTACATTTATATGCATGTTCTGTATATACAAATTCTGTGTTTATAGAGCTATTTTATGTCTTCTTCATCTTTATTCATTTTGCTCTAAGAGTTGTGTAACACCTGTAATGTCCAGCAATGGTTAGTTTTTAGGTACTGTTTGACCATTCAACATCTGGTCAAAAAGGAGACCCTTTAAATTAGCCTAGCTCCATCCCACCAGCTGGAGCTCAGAGCCGGCAGCTCTGAACACAGATAACAAAATGTCAACAATAATGTTCACTCCTCAAGGTCCAATCTTTCAGGATTCTTCAAGCCTCCATTTAAGGAAAACTCGCAGCCCGGATTAGTTGCTAAGTCAAAAAATGATTTCCTAAATCAGATGTGAACTTCTACAACGTATAAGCTAGATAAACATTAAATAAATGTTTGTTTATTGCTACTTATAATAATTATAATAAAATGAAAGCTTTCATTAATCTGTGCTCAATGATTGAAGTTTGAAATGAATGTTATGTTATGATTACAGTGATTGAAATATGTTTCAGCGTGTTGATATGACATGTTGATGGTCATCACCATTTGCACTCACACAAGGACAACGTAAGGTTCAGTTGAACTCATGACAAATAAATAGTCCTTTACCCCAGATCAGAGCCTCCGGATCAAGGAAGGCGTGTTTCTGAGATTCTTGGTAACATTCCTCAAACTTGTCAACCTCTGGTTGGCTACACAAATCATAACATGAGAACATTAAAACCAGATTACTCTGGTGGTTCCCTCCATCTGAAGCAAAACCCTCTTTAACCATCAAAGATTTTGACATGTCGTCAAAACCTTTTTGCACCTGCAAAGCTGATACTGCAACAGTTCCTGCAGAATAAGCTGATATTGTTTAGACTCTTCAGAGTCCGCCAGACGCGCGGTTCCATCCGTCTGTCGTGACCCGAGACATCTCTGGACTGAAGGGTCGGTGCCACGGTATTCTACAGCCCTCTGATGCCAGAGGTCATCCGACTTCTCCGACCTTCGTATCCACCAAGAGGGTCTCCGAAACGGGTGAAGTAGACACACAGATAGCGTCTGATGTGCTTTTGATAATAATCAACTTCATAGCTTAATGCAAACCAAACTATTTTACATCCAGAACTCAGCTCGCCTAGATACGGAAGTTCTGACAACATCGCATTCACACATAGGTTTCATACATCACATCTAGTTCCATCATCACAGTAAATGCTTAGTTAACTTGCCATGTTTTAATTGTTGGAAAAATAAATCCTTACCTTTATAAACCTGACTGTTTTCTGAATCAAAATGAAGTGTGTACAATCCCCTATTAAATAAAGACTCCTAGAATCTTCTGATAAACACAGTAAAGACCAAGCAGGGTTGATGTTCTATATTTAGCTAGAGTATCACAGCTTGTTGGTCATAAGTAGAGGTAATATATATATATATATTGAGCTCTTAAAGCACTCAATTTACCAAACCCTACACACCTAAAGGCACACATGACATTTAGGCTTGCTTTAGGGGGTGCCCTAGTGTCCATTTAAGAAAACCAAAAGCGAAATGTATATTCTCCAAGTGCATTCGTCTTTCTTTGATTTCAATCAGCAGGTGATTAACAGATGAGCTGCTGCACAGGTGAATCAACTGCGTTGGAACAGTTAAACAACAAAAAGATGCAGAATACCGGCCCTCGAAGACTGGAGTTTGGCACCCCTGATCTGAAACATGCAGGAAACAGACAGTTCACAAGTGTTGGCCCGCCAGTCTGAAGTTGCAAGTGCGGTATTCTGTGCACAGAGGGTGGAGAGGTGGGGGTCTTAGTGACATTTCATTAACCCTGTAAATGGTCATTTTAGCACATACTGGCTCAAGACAAGTATTTAAAAAATATGAAAGTTTCAAAGTATCCCTTTTAATGTCTCATCTGTGAAATAATAAAAGTGTATTGTACTCTATCTTAAGTCCAAAGTTCTTAAGTGAAGGTGAAATGGAGATATGACTCCATGGGTCTGATGTTGCATGTGTCATGTTTGTTAAAATTCTCATTTATTTTCTTTTCACCTTTTTTTTCTTTTGTTGGGGGAATAATTTTTGTGAATCTTTCCCAAAAAGGGCATGGTGTCCACATTTAGGAAAACTTAGTGTATATATAGGATAATTTACAACAAATCCAATTATTTCCTCACAGGTCAGAAACAAACTTTCAAGATCTCATGCTGACCTTGCTTATTTTTGTCTTTCCCATGTCCAGATATCATACTGATGTGATTTCTTTGATTTACTCTGTTGAGTCTAAAATTATTGTTGACACGAAGACACAACAGACTGTCAGCAAAAATCCCTGATGCTTCTCGGCTCACTGCTGTTATGTAACTGCTTTGCTCTTTGTGAGGGTGCTCTATTTTAGTATTCACTTTCAGTAGGTGCAGATCATTCCCGTAGAAAAATAATAAGGTTGAAAATGCATTTAGGTGTAATGGGTGGGCAAAGAAAGCAGAGGAAGGAGACAAGTGGGCAGATGAAGACAGAGTGGTGGGCAGGCTGTGTTGGTGACTGATGAGCCTACAGGGGAGAGCTAAGACTTCTGACTGGGTGCGATTCTTCTGATTTATATTTAAGGGAGACTTCTATCGCTCTCAGAGGGGAGAGGAAACAGGAAAGGGAAAAATGAGGTGAAAGGGAGGACATTAGATCACCCTCCCTGACCTATCTGTCAATCAGACGGGTCATTCGTCAGCAAGCTGCAGCGTCTGCTCCCTTCCTTCTGTTGTATTTGGTTTTTGGAACGTTTTCTGATGCCTGCCTTGTGTTTGAGTGTGTTAATATGTAAATATGTCTGGGTGTGTGTGCACAACATTTTTATTCCAAACTGAATGACATTATCTTTGGTGCATGTGTGTGTGTGTGTGTGCGTGCGTGCGTGTGTGTGTGTGTGTGTGTGTGTGTGTGTTCCTCCTGATGCAGCTCATTGTGTATGAAAACAGGCTGGATGGGAATAAAAGGAGAGAAAATGGCTCTAGTGTTGAACTTTTCAAAAAGACAGTTGTTGAGTTGTGGTTCACACACACACACACACACACACACACACACACACACACACACACACACACACACACACAGGCACAGAAAGTCCCTTGTGGCCAAACAACACTCACCACACCCTTCAAGCAATTAAAGCACTCTAGCGTTATCTCCGTATCCAATCACAGGACTTAAAGATGATAGCTGTGACCAATAAGGATAAAACGCTCTGGATGTGTGAATTTGTCACGTATTCAGACACTCACGTTTGGCTAACAAGGCATGAAAATCACAAATCTCCACAACCAATTGCTGTAAGCGTTCAGGTAAATACAACTGAAGTCATTCATGGACACATGGACTGATTGTGAACATCTTGTGTTTTCACGGACACCTGATTTTAATATAAAAAGGAGGATCAAATGATAAAGATACTAATCTAATCTATTAAACACCATTGTATACAGCCAAGTGTTGTAATAGTGCTGGTGTTTGCAGCTCAGTTGGGTGAACAGAAGATAATGAGAGTTGGAGGCTTGCACCCACATGAGCTTTTTATTACCAATGTCAGACTAAAGCAACTTTTCAAGATATCCTTTTTCAAATCCAAATTAGAGTTGAACTTTAAGAAAAACCTTCAATTTCAGCCACATCTAATCCAATTATAGTCCAAATTTGCAGGTGATAAAAGAAACCATCCTAATCGTGAGTTTTATTCAAAATTTATAATCATGATTATTTTTGGTCATCACCATCCAAAGTTCAAAATACATTTTACCCACAGCCCTCTGTGAAGTCACACCAGCCTGTTTAAGATAATGAGATACATTTTTAATAGTCACTTGTAAGCTTGAATCATGTTTTGACACCAACATCAAAGTAGAAACAGAGGGCCTCTATAAAAATAGTAGAGAAGCTCCCAGACATCTGAACATAGTTAATTCTGAAGTTTTATTTTATTTTTTCTGGAGAATTAATGCTTGAACATGTAGAAAAAGATGTTGGTTTAAAATGCACACCATAGTGTGCAGGGGTCATAAAAAAACAAAGAAGATAATGATTTTGATGTGCATCATATAACATCTTTACTTCTACTGACTTTGTAAAATAGCCCCACAGGCCTGAGGCTGAGCAAGTGAGAAGGATGTAGAAAGACCAAAAACAAAAAACAAGAACAAAAAAAAACAAATAATTTCTTCTTTGTTTTTGATTATTTTATTTTTGTGATTTCCAAAAGTTGAAATGGAAAGAATAGTAATTAGTTGCACTGTTCACACACACACACACACACACACACACACACACACACACACACACACACACACACACACACACACACACACACACACACACACACAAGCTTGCAGACACATGTTGCTAGTTGGAAAGTTCTGTTTTAACTTTTTGCAGAAAAAAACTTTCCTCTTCTTAAACTTCACAGCACAATGCTGCTGCTTTACTACCAGAATCAATTTCAATTAGCACATTTAAAATAGTACATTTTAAAACTGATGACTATAAATATGGCTAACTTTAATTAATAAAATGGGGTTGTAGTTGCTCCTTCACCAAGTGTCACTCCATGTTTCTTTGTGTACTCTGATGGAAACTCCTAGATTAACAGTGAAAAATGATGAAATCCTTCAGTCCACCAACAATAAAGAGAATAAGTGATAAGCTAACAGCTTCTGGCATTCACATAAATTAATATTTGCTGAGAAACAATGCATTAACCACTTTGTTGATCCAGTTTCAGAGGAAGAAATGAGAGTACATTAATGTGATTACATCATGTCATGCTTACAAGCTGCGTTCTGGCATCATAAATGTCTGGAGTTGTATTTTATCAATGAAAGTTGATGTGTTACCAATTACAGAAACTATCTCTTCACTCACACGATAATCTAAAACAAAAAGCTCAGCACACACCTGCTCACACAAACAAACACACATCCAAGGCACACATCAAACAACAAAAGCAACAGACAAAAACACAGACGCATGAAGCGATGCACGCGGGAACCAGCCTGTGATCACAAGCGGCGTAGCAAAGCCTCAGAGGGGAGTTGCCCCAGGCGTCGCTTAACTGGTATGATGAGATCAGACAGAATACATGCATGCATGAACAACACACCAACAAAAACAAAAACATATCTTCAAAAAAGTGTGCACAACACGCAGGGTCCACGTGTGTGTGTGCCTGTGTGTGTGTGTGTGTGTGTGTGTGTGTGTGTGTGTGTGTGTGTGTGTGTGTGCTTTACTTGGACTGTGAATGCTTTTCTTACTGTACACACTCTGCAGGTCACTTAATAATGTAGCACTTTCAGAGGTAAAGCTGGCCTGTGTGTCTGGAGGAGGCGTGAAGGGGGAGGAAGAGGAGAAAGAAAGTGGAAGAGAAAGAGAACGAGAAGATGTTAAAGTGTGTGTGTGTGTGGGGGGGGGGGGGGGGGGGGGTTCAGGGGGACAAATGTGTAAAAGGAATGAAAATGAACAAGAAAAACAAAATATTTATCCTGTTTTTGTAAAGCTGTTTCCTCTAGTAAATGCAATTAAACCGTATCTAATTACAATTCCGTAATGTTTGTTTTTTCTTTTGTCAGCAGAAGATAATCAAGTAGAGAGCAGGTTTAGAGTCACTCCTAACTTGGTTATCCTCTGTTAAGAGTTCATTTTTTCCAATATTCCTGGAACAACCTCATCTCCCTTTTTTAGGTGTTCTTGTCTTTGCCTTTATTTTGTATCTGCTCATATAATTTCCCTCTCCAATCAAAGGAACACAAATAGCTGCTGTCTTATCACAATGGCGACAATTTGTTGTTAGTAAAAGACACACTTGTTAAGAAGACAAATTAAATAGAATAGTTTGCCAAAAACTAGCTCTTCACAAAAGAATGATTTCTGAAGAGACAAGGACAGCCATGCAGGGATAAAAAACGCAAGTAAATAATGGATCTGTGTTTTCAGCTTTAGGGCATTGCAATGCTTGGGAGGAAGATGTTAGAGGGAAAAACACTACTGCTTATACAGGCTGGTGACTACGCTATAGTGTAGAATACCTAGGACTTTCTATTTTTGGTAAATCACTGGAAATAAATGTGTTATTGGCTTGCAGCAATTGTGTTCTGGCCAATGTGTTTGGGTTGAATTAGGTAAAAGGAAAGAAAGACGTGTGCAGATTCGGGGTGAGTGAGATTAAAGAGGTCACGAGGGAGACAAGAGGCAGCGTGGGGGTGGGGGTTTGTGTAATGGTGGGGTGTATCTGTGTAGGGATGCTGGGAGACAGGGGGAGGAGGTGGTCATGGAGGAAAGAAGCATGGAAGTAGAAAGAAATGGTCCTTGGGGAGATAAGAATAAAGCAGTGGAGAGATACATCAACACATGGCTGCATCACTGGAGATGGAGTGTAAGTGGTGGCCTGAGAAGAAGTGCAGTGTGTGTGTGTGTGTGTGTGTGTGTGTGTGTGTGTGTGTGTGTGTGTGTGTGTGAGCACTACTTAAACGTTATAGAAAGTGAGGTGTGGGTATCGAAGTGCGAAAGCAAAGTGATGAGGATGAATGCGAGTGTGTGCTTGCATGACACGAGGCGTTGACGCAGAGTGAGAATAATCAGGTGCGTCCTTTTGCTACAGACAATAGGGCCAAGGGTGGGTGCGGATGTTCTCCAGGAGGAGGGGTAGAGTGGAAGGACTCGGACAGGGTGTGGGACCTCTATAAAGTGTGGGAGAGGACAGCTGGCTGTACAGTGAATCTCACAAAGCATGCTGATTGTGGAGGAGAGTGTTTGAAAGGCAAGAAGAAAAGAGTGGGATGATGATGGTGATGCCGGCGGTGTTTGGAGAGGTGGGGGCAACAAAAAAGCAGAGGGTGGAGTGGCGTGGTATTAAAATTACTTCCTTCTCTCTTAAACTGCCTCGCCTCTTTCTGGGGGAAGTAAACACCACAAAAGACCCGACGTTGTCGCGTTTTGCACAGAAAACTGTGGGGGGACAGATGTGGGACTCTGTCTCCCACCTGCTTTGTTCCATTTTCTACGGTAACTTTGTATTTGCACGAAAAGGTGTTTCTAGAAATATTTGCAGAAAAAATATTTGGATTTTATTTGACAACTACTATTTTCCGCGGAAGAATCACCCTGAGGGCTGGAAATCATCTGTTAAGAGGGTTTCCGTAAAAAAAACAAAAAACTATTAACATAACTTTAACTCTTGATTCTAATATGCACAACTGGCTTATTCCCTCGTGATGTGCAAGACTGCTATAACTTACTTTTTAGATTCTGTTAGGGCGCACACACCCTGATGGCTGGAAATGTAGAGTATTCAGACAGACGGGGGAACAACAAATCCCAACAAAAAGCTCCAGGCTACTCACAAAGTATACAAACATCCCATCTCTTTATCTACAATGACAACAACACAGAGTGGGTACAGTACAGTTGCAGCACTACAAAAATGCATCATTACTTACTCATAATTTTGTTTGACTGAAGGTTACAACTTTTATCCCTGCATTCACACATTCCCATGCCTATTTGCAGATACGGGGGCTACATGGGGTTCATTCTCTTCCCCGAGGACTCTTCTCTAAGTCGTGCGGGAGACCAAGATCAAAACCACTATCTCTCTGAATGGTAGACAACTGTTCCTCCTCCTGAGGCATGTTTGTATGGAAAAAGAAGTTAACACTGACAAGCTGACTAGATCCTATAAAACACGAAAAAAATAAAAATTAAGAAAGTGACTTTTAGCAAGATCATGACCCTCTATCGTTGTCATACACTGTACACTTTAAACAGCTAAAACGATTAACAATACCTCAAGTCCCTTTGTGGGATCAGCTTTGATGAAAACAAGCAGAAGGGACAGTCCAAATACATGAAAGTAAGAATTTTACTATTTCCTGGTGCATAAAGGGATAAAATAACAGACATATTTCTGTCTTTGATGTACAAACATCTAACAATTTTATACTGACCGTAGTTCAGAAGGTGCTTTCACCAGTTGGAGAGAGTGAACGCTGCACAAGGGCTTAAAGAAACAGTTTCCCGCTTCTCCCTCCTAGTAGTTTAAAGGGGAATTACAACAGTAGTAAACAACCCTTTTGCAGCCTGCTATAGCTAGACCGAACAATAAGCTAACCCTAATGCCAACACGATCCAGACTAAATAAGACATAAAGGAAAAAGATCCAGTGTGTTGGGCAATAAATAATATTACTTACCAGTCAAGTAGCAACAAGGCCAGGTCATCATCAGTCGGTGATTTCATGGCATCTTTAGCTCCTTCAGACGAGTGTAGGCCACGCAGATGTTCACTCTGATTTTAGCTCTTTGCTTTTTCAAAGACATTACTCTCTTACTTTTACCTCCAGGCTCCACCATGCATCCAACAATATAAAAAAAATCTTCTGTGACTCAGATGTGACGGTCAGTGAACTGAACAAGCTAGATTGTACAGTAGCTCCCAGTACATTAAACAACTATTGCTATAGAGAGACCTCCCATTGTGTTTCTACCTGAAACAAAAAACGGTTATGTGCAGTTTCTGGTCAAAAGGGGGCCACATAGTGCTGTCTGTTGTGAAGTTGCTAAAGTTTCTGGCTCAAGAACCACTGAAACCAGCTTGAAAGCAATTACTTAAATAGTTAATTCTCTTCAGCATGGCTTCAATACCCAGACATGTTGCTCCATGCCCTAGAAGTCTAGATGAGGAGGGAGTGGGCTAATTGAGGGGCTGCAACATAACCTCATCCAGCCTTAGTGGAGGCAAAACCTCTGCAGCTGCTTTCCAGAAATGTTATGCACAATTGAGTTTAGGAACAACATCTTTTGCCTGTTTGCTTGGGATTGTGGCTTTGTAAAGTTGACCACACACAAGATGCAGGTCTGAATCTCTACAGAATGACCATGCAGAAGGGAGTTATTTAGGAATAACCAGCGACACCGCAGAGAGGGTAAAAGATCAAAAGAAAAAACAAGAGCCACAGGGACAGAGAATAAGTGACAAAAGGATTGAGAAAAACACAGATTATACAAAGAGGAGATGAGGTCAAAAGTAGGAGGGAAACTGTGATATATGGACATGGCAGAGGGCAGGTGGGAGGGAGGGAAGTGACTGAATCGAGTCGTGATGGAGACAAAGAGTGATAAAAGGTGAGGGAAGTGCATGGGGGTGAAGGGAAAGCACAGAGTTGGGGAATGTAAAGTGAAAGAAAGAGATGGAGAGGATGTGGAAAGGGAAAGAGATGGGAGAGTTGGATTAATGAAATAAATGCAGAGGTGGGCTCTGGAGAGGGACAGAAAAAAGAAGCGAGAGGAGCAGAGAAGAGGCAGGAGGAGAAAGAGGGCACAGATAGAAAGAGGCGGCTGGAGGGAGGAGGGAGGGCAGTGGCAGAGGAAGAGATTAATAGTTTTGTAGATCTGCTCCTGTGTTGCTACCTCAAGAGTAATGCCTTCTCGCCACAATCCCTTCTTCCATCCTCCTAGATTCCCTCTTAAAAGGGCTTTCTGGAATAGATGGAGTCACACACACGTGCGTGCATGTGTGCGTGTGGGTGTGTGTGTGTGTGTGTGTGCGTGCGTGCATGCATGCATGCATGTGTGAGACACATTTACACAGACGTACACACAATGAATATCTGCTGTGATTCATGTAAGCTGTCTCCATTCCAGTGAGCATTTGCCAGCGCACTAATAGCAGAAATTCTTTAATACTGTGCCACTATGGATTTCAAAGCCACTTACTGTAGTTCACATGTCTGTGAACACGTTCAAAGGCCTGGGCCTTCAATCTGCTGCCATAAATAACCCATAAAACAGAGCAGGTTGTTTGTCCAGAGGGGGATATTTGTGAAAGTGTGTTCCACTGCTTCTGTGTGCAGGTAGGAGATGTGTGCACGATTGCATGCCTGGTCATGCATGCAGAAAACACTAAGCAGTCTCAACAGTGAGAGTTTCCAGAGAGGAACTTTGATCTTGGTGCTTATGATTAATTACCCCAGCACCATATCTGTCAGTGCCACTGAAGCTCCTGGGCCATTCAGCTCAATATTCACCATGTATAACATCGGCATGTTCAAAGCTAGTACCAGAACCTATTGTCTGGGGTCTCCCTCCTTGGGTGCAAACAAGTAGAGATGAAATACAGCAATTTATAACTTTATTGTCAGAGCCACAGTGATTCTTCTTATATTTACCCTGTCAGGATTTTTTGTGCATTCAATACAATCCATCATCCAGGACGTAAAAGAAAGTCTTTATCAAATTATGCTAATGAAGGTGTAAAACATTCATGGCTAATTCTTCTACGCTCTGAAGCTCTTTGCATTTCTGCTCCTCTGACTCTGTGTGAAAAGTGCAGCACGGTGCGTTCCCGCAGCAGACGTCGAGCTCTGTTGTCATTAATATTTAGCTCTAGAATGCTAATGATCTCTCTGAATCATATCATCACGCCACAACCTCCAATTAACCTCTCCGAAACGTGATTGTGCCCCCGCCCTCCACACACACACACACACACACACACACACACACACACACACACACACACACACACACACACACACACACACACACACACACACACACACCTCCTCCCAGCCCACAGACCCTCACAGATGGCGGCTGATGAAAAAATTCTCCATCCCTCTCTGGGACTCTTTGCCTTTGCCTCCTTCACCTCTTTTTCATCTCTTAATGCTCATTGGCACATTTTCCCTCTCAAAGAACGAATGACAAACCATCCCACCCCCACCACCCCACAGTCTGATGTGTTTGTGCGTGTATTTTGCATGAGCACCCGCGCCGTCCAAACCTGAAAGACAGCTCTTGCCTTTCAGAGTTCCCTCCGTCTCCCGAGAGATGCAGAACCCATCCTCCATTTGTCCTTGGTACATTTTTAATAAAGCTAATCGGAGATTGCTGGATGAGCCTCATCACCTGCCTGTCACTCTTTCACTTCTCATTCTCTCCACCATACAGTTAAGAAGCGGAAGGAGAACTCTCGGGAGTGAAGGTGGTTCAATAAAGATGTTTTTTGTAGTTTATGAACTCTGCAACACTTTGTCCTCATAAAGGTTAGCACAGACATGTGTAGCCTGTCTAATGTGCACAGATATGAATGCACCTACATATGCTGTATCAGTCACAATGAGTCATTCTGGTGTTTGGCTGCTAACAGAATGGTTATTAACAGTAAAAGGCCAGGGGATGACATTAGCCCTTCCTTTTAAAAGCTGGGCCCTTTTACCACATTAGTAATATTTTCACTTGACACTACCCTATCTTTATAAAAGCAGTATGATGTAAAGGTCACCTTGAGAGTGGTGCTACTGTTCTGCTGTCATTATTTTTAGGACAGTTTTGCAATAAAAATGTGTTGTTTTGGAGAGAAAAAACGAATAAATACACATATTATCACTTAAACCCCATTACTGCAGTGCAGACTCAATCTGAAAGATTTATGTAACCTTCCATTGCCAGCAAGTAGAAACTCTTCAGTGAAATCTTTATCAAAAAGAACAGGAAGGTTGCAATTCCTTTGATCTCTCTAATCAGTAAACTGTTTGCAAATAACTTTAAGGTCTAAAGTAGTTGGTTTTAAAGTCATCTTTACTTTACTTGCTTACTTTTCTTTTTTCTCCATTTCCATTAGATTTCATTCTTTGTTAAAAGTTAAAGTTAAAGTCCCATTAGTTGTCACACACACAGGTGTGTGTGCAAAATTTATTCTCCGCATTTGACCCATCCCCTGGGGGAGCGGTGAGCTGCAGACAAGCTGCGCTCAGGAACTATTTGGTGGTTTACCCCCCCAATCCAACCCCTTATTGCTGAGTGTCAAGCAGGGAGACATTGGGTCCCATTTTTTCAAAGCCTTTGGTATGACCCGACCAAGAGTCGAACCCCTGATCTCTCAGTCTCAGGGTGGACACTCTACCACTAGGCCACTGATGTAACCGCTTATCCTTCAGCACAAACAAGATGGACACTTTACATTTCAAGTCAATATTTTTTTTCTATTTCATATAAAATGCTGTCCAAAAATACTACTTGAAATGCTTTTTGTGTATACATTAAAATACATAACAGAGTTTTTCGAGTAAAAAGTGGCCTTTTTCAGCAAAGCTTCTAAAAACACTTTTTTTCTAAATCTGAACTCTGACGTAACCAAAGGAAGTTAGAAGCTAGGCTGCCTCAGCTCAGTGTGGAGAGTGGGTAGTTTTAGGGTAGAGAGGTCATGTTATCGAGTCAGTGTGTGTGTTTACTAGTTTTGGATTGTGTTCATTTTGATAAACTATAGTTTGTGAAGGCTGTACAACCTCCAGCCTGTCTGGACATCGAGTCCATGGGTTTCCAGATAAAAGAAACAATGCCTCTATCTCCATGCGTGAGAGTGTTTTGTGCAGCTGGAAAGACAGACTTCTGCAGCCCACATCGGTCGGTACCGAGTCAGGAAAGTTGGCGCTGGACTCCGGAGACCTGTGGCGGGGTTTAAAAAATTATATGTGGATTTCTGGAGCTCATTTCACTGTCAGAACCAGGTCAGAACCGACCTCCCGAAGAGACGCGCGGATCAGCGGGCCAGTGGAGCTGGTTTCTGGGTCGGAACCGGATCAGAACCATTGCAGACCTCCAGGAGAGGATCCACTTGTAAGTTGCTTTGGACAAAAGTGTCTGCTAAATACATAAATATGAAAATAAACATAAACATCATGCGCAGTTTTTAAAAATACCAGCTTGACTGGCTCGCTGGTGTCTGGGTCGGATCCAGCTCACAGAAGCCCGCATGAGCTCAGGAACTGGACGACAGGCATCTCTCTCCCTCTCTCTAAGCACTAAACTACGTTATGTGAACGGATATTAATGACTGTGAGACAGCTGACAGATGCTCATTTGTTTATTATTATCAAGTATTAATATTATATTAACTGACAGATACTACTTTTTATGCACAATTGAGTTTGGGAACTCCCTCGCTGTTCTCCTCTCAATCTCTCTGCTTTGGCCAATCGTTTCTCCCTCTGGTTTGTCTCTGCTCTCTGGGGCATGCAGCAAACTCACAACTTTATGGTTTTGGTCCATCATGATGTAGTGAAATATAGATCGTATAATTCTACTCTATAATTGGATCTAGATATTATAATCAGAAGCGGTTGTTTTTATCATCAGGGAGTTTACCTAAACACTTTGTATTGACTGAGAGACAAGAAAAGAGAGAGTTGGGATCGTTTAAGAATCTTTAATTTCTATAATTATAAATTCTTATAATCTACCAGGACTCACTCTGTGATGGATGCATATGGATTGGAATGTTATCATGTTGGTGTGTGTGTTCAGAATCTCTAGGCTGACGTAGCGGATCTGGTTCTTATGACTAGGAACCACGAGGCTTCAGAAGCTGATGACATGAGCAGCCATTTTGCCGTGACTACGTACCGTCTGGAGCCTCCCGTTTTAGATCAGGAAATGCCAGGTCCTCGGACCTTCAGATGTACTGGAGCTGGTAGAACAGCGGTCACAGCACGACAAAGCCCGTCTGCGGATCGACTCCCAGTAGTAGCGGCAGGCGTCAGCGAGTTCAGCTCTTATTTTGAAGGGACGTCGTCTTGTTGTTCAAACGACGGAAATCTCCAGCTTGACAGTTCTCAGCTTAAAGTAGGAAAGTGAAGCTGGCCAGTCTGCACCTTTCTTAGTGATGACAAGGTGGAACTCCTTAGGAACTCAGATTGAACAGAGCTGAGGTTAAAATGGAACCGAGGATAAAATGGCGTTGCCTTGTTTTATATCCCCTAGTTGTTTATAAATCTTAGTAAACCGGATTGGACAACTTCATTAAACAACCCAGATTCTGCCCTACGACAGACGAAAGTTCTGATTGGCTGAGAACAATGTGTCATGCGTTTCCATGTTAATGTAGATCAGTCTGTCTGGTGCAGTCCTGTTGATTCATTAAACACATAACTCATGACATCTTTATTTCACAGATCATTCACCTGATTAGTATTGATCAACATATGTTTCGATTAGCTTTATCACAAATAAAGTACTTTGATTAATTAAAAGCGTTCTTCTTCTCTTCTTCTGTCTCTTCTCCTGGAATGTAAACATTCTGAAACCAGCATCCGACCTTGGCGATTCCTACACGTTGTTACTGTGTAGAGGGGCAGCTGATAAGGGCAGACAATTAGAATATTCATAACGCTACACACACACCCTTTTCAAGGTCAATGTGGTCCTGCAAGAGACCACTTGGTCGTTGAACAAACCCAAGTTATGAAGAATCTTGACAACCGACAGGATGCGATCCCACTGGAACAGCCAACTGTGGTGAGGTACGAACCCCACGCTGAAGAACAGTCTCGCATACTCCTCAGGAAGAACACAAGTCAGCAGGTTATTAACTATTCCCCATGGAAGCCATAAATGAAGCAACAGCAACTTTATCCTCACGGGCAATAATGCAAAGCAGGAGCAAATCTTGTGCGTATCCACGAGCAGGGAATTATTTCAAATAGAAAATTGATCTTTGTATCCACCGGCAGGGTAATATTCCAAATAGAAAATTGATCTTTGTATCAGTACTTATCGTGATCCAGAAAAAGAGAAGAGCAGTAGACAGTAATCCCAACGAATGAGGTGTCCCAGCAGCCATGCCGGAACCACAGACGTCCAAGGCCAACGAGCCGGAGCACCACCCAGGAGTAGTCGATTCAGATGACGAGTCACGGATCAACCCTCAGGAAGCAGGATCCTCACGAGCTCAGCAGAGGAGAGAGAGCACAGTGCAGGCACTTCAATGTAGACACGACAAGATTGCGTTTCATGTCATCAAAGAAATAAAAACCTAACTCTATGAGTACCTGTTGTACTATGTGTAAGTTTTATCTGAATTACCCATTAAGCGAAGAAATGGATGCAGCCCCCTCTGTGTGAGATGCAAAAAGAATGATGCAAAAAGCAGAAAATGAAAGAACCCTATCTGGTATCAGTGAATCCTCACATGAAATACACGCTGTCAGGATAGGGGCAAAATTTGTTATAGCCCTGTAAGGTTGATAATCATAATCATAATATCCACTTTTAAACCAATTTGTCAGAGGTACTATAAAAAACAGAAATGTAAATCAGTACTAAAATGTAAATCAGTAGTTAGTAATCACTTTCATGTTAATGTACCCATAAGGAATTGTGATTAGTTAAAGAAACAAAATTTTGGACAACAGTACTATGTTGTCTAACCCACTCACTGTTACCTGGCCGTTTACCTGACTCCAGGAGCCCACAGCACGTCCGTCTCAACACACTCTAAGTCTGCACGTGACGTATAACATGAAAGACAACCATGCACACTCACAAACAAACTATGTTGTGTAACCTGAGATAGAAATCTGTGGAACCAACGGGACGCATTTATCACCCCCCTTTTGAAGTCGGTAGATTGTTGTTGTCGGCATCGGCCAAATCTGTGGAACCCTTGTGCAGTTTGATATGGTCCCTGTGTACCCATTTGTAGACGGGCGCCTTGTTTTTGCCGGCGATCTTGATCTGGTACACGACCGGAGAGATCTTATCTGTTATCAGGTATGGACCCGACCATTTGGGCAAAAGTGTCTTAGCCATCTTCCCCGAGGTCGCCTTATTGTTACCCGTTTTGGGAGCGAAAATGTAGTACCAGGACTCATCACCTACCTCGAGTTCGGAATGTGAGGCTTTCTTATCGTAATACGATTTCCTGCCCTCAGCCGACTTCTCCAGAGATGCCTGTGCGAACGAGAATGCTGCAAGCAGGTGAGTTCTCAGGTCCTGCAAGTATTGGTCGCCCGTACAAGCCGGGGCTGTGTCGGGCTGAACCTGTTGATACAGCAGGTGAAGCGGTACGGTCATTTGTCTGCCCGTCATCATTTCAAACGGGGAGACATCTGTAGAGTCGGTGGTACTAGCATCCGCTTGGTCTACGACTCGTTCAATCTGGGACAGAACTTCAGGGGGCTCCCCCGGTGGCTTTGAGCGTGGCAGGGAGCCTGCAGTCTCGCCCCCTTTTGAACACTTACCACTAGACAGTGAG